>CAJVPQ010003491.1:0-11064 GCA_910591825.1 Funneliformis caledonium
GACTATATTATCTTTGATGTTAGGGCCAACTACAAATTCATGTTCTTCTTCAGTTTCCATGCCATTTTCATTAAAGTATTTATTAAGTAGATCGGCCTGGTGGGGTAAAAGCGTATCAATATTAAGAATGGTTTCGACAGCTTTAACTCTTTCAATGGTGCAATATATATCATGATCCATTTTGGCTAACTGACTTGTAATGGTTTCAAGTTGGTTGGAAATTTTGATTAGCATATCAGGCTGTTCATTTTGATCGTTGTTGTCATTAGGATGACGGTAATTATAATTATGATCATAGTCGTCCGCTCAAGAACTGTGAGCATGGATACTTGCATCCAAGGTTTCTTCACCCTTGTTGTTAAATGGTTACTTGGGTTTGTTAGACTGAAAAGTAGGAGGGGATTTGGTTTGTTAGTTGGCTGTTTGGAAGTAATATTTACAGGTTTAGGATTTGTATATGGGTTCTTTGGGTCATTATTTTGTTTTAATAGAACTTTGTTGGTTTGATCCGTTGTGTTTAGTGTCGATTTATTAGGATTAAATGGTTTGGGTTTATTAATAGGGGCCCAATAATTGCGGAATTGCGCCGGTTGGAATCTTTGGCAAATGAAACATAACTTTGAGTTCGGGTCTGCTCAGATTAATCTTTTTCTATCAAGATAGAAAGTCTCTCCGTTTTTGACGACATCCATCGTTTTTTTGTCTTTAAAGTAAAAGATAGCATACTGAAGGTTGCGATAGTTAGCACGTGATTTAGGGATGACCCAAGCGATAGTGTCAATTGTATTGCCAATCGAGATAAGATGATAGCCGTTGGTGTCAAGAGGTAAGTTCGTGAATTTAAGGGAAAATTGGAATTTTTTCCTGACATCTTCATTCGACATTGTGCAAGGATGAACTCGGACAAGATCTTTTAGGACGAAGTAACTGTTAAGTTTATTCAGGGTGGTCATGTCTGTGTTTTCTTCAAAAGTAATTGTTGCTTGTTGCCATAAATTTTTGGTAGACATAGTACATTTGGTGATCTTTCTGAAAAAGGAGAATGTAGATCTCAAGTTTGATTCTGTAGTAGAGATCAGGATATTTGTTACTCTGATAACAAATCTGGAATGTATTTTGCGGCTGGTTTAGTGATCAGGGGTGAAAACGTGTTATTATCCAAAAAAGGAATTTTGAGGGTGACTGCGTGATTGGCTTCTTTGCACAAGGTAAATCCAATTCGGACAATTTTTTTTTTGGGGTCATCAGGGTGAGTGCGTACTGATGCACCAATGAAAGAGGCATAATGTGATGTGAATATATCACATGCCTCGTTCTGTTTTTCTCAATTGGTTTGGCTGGAAAGAAAAGTTCAGCGACGCAGTAGGTAAAGTAAATTGGAGCTTCCGTTTCTCGTTCAAGGTGAATACCACTTATTTTATTTTTATCATTATCAAGGCCATTTTCAGTGGCGTCAAAAGCTTGGTCGATATCTATTGGGGCTTTTGGAGGGGACGAGGAAGTTTCAGGTACTTTTCCTTTGTCGCTAAGTGGACGAACAGTCGTGTCAAGTTCCATGTCAGAGGACGTGACATTTTCTAAAATATCTTTTGAAGACGAAGCTTCAGTTGGTTGAGGAAGTTCAATAAACTGTTTTTTAGCAGGTCGTTGCTATTGGTCGTTGTTAGGAGAAGAAGAGCGAGTCTTGTTAGACTTGTTGTTGTTATTGTTATTTCCATTTTTTTTTCCGGTCATATTGAAATTGGAGATCAGCAGAAAGAGTTTTTCGTATTTTTTTTATTTTTTTTTAATATAATATCTAATTGTGTTATATTAAATACAATTTTATTAAATTGTTTAAATTGTATTAAAATAGTTTATAAAAAAATATAGATTTAGTAATATTAAAAAAATTTATTCTAAAATTTATCTTTACATTTATTTAATAATAATATAATTTTGAAAATTATGCTTTTTTTAAATTGAAAAGTTTTTTATTTAAAATACATCTATACTTTAGTATTAATTAATTTTGAAGATATCAAAATCAATTATATTAATTTGATATTTATTATAATTATTAATATAATAATTATATTTGTTAAAATACAATTCATTTTCAAAATAAAATTTAATTAGTAATTTATTAATTTGCATTAAATATATAAAAATCTTTTAAAATGATATATATATATATAGAGTAAGTTATTTATTTTAATAATAAAATATAAAATGAATATTTATTTAAAATAATATCTTTTTAAAAATTTCTAAGTTTACATAGGATGTATATACTTATATAATGTGACGTATATTTATTATTGATATCATATTCTTTTTTAGTTTTTATCATTTATTATAAAAACTTAGAATTTTTTTAGTGAAAATTTCTTATTCATTACATTTTATCTATTACATAATTATTATACAAGTAATTTCTTAATTTCTTTATATTAGTAAAAAAAATATTAATACTAGTAGTATTATGTGACTTATATAGAATACACCTATATATAAATAGAAATTATTTATCTTTTTATTTTACAAATAATTAATAGTTTTATATAATTTAAGTTCTATCGTAAAATATTTATATATTAATATTTTATATTAAAATTCTCTTTAAAAAAGTTTATATTTTATTTAAAGTTCTAAATAGATCAGTTAAGATCAAGTCAATTAAATTACCTAAACTGAAAAGATTAGATCAGGTCAAATAAAAATCTGACCTGATTTTAATTTTCATTTAACCTGATCTGATCTGATTGTTTAAGAAGAATAATTAGTTATCATTTAAAAAGCATGATAATGAATTGTTCTAATTAAATGATATTACATTGTTTAAGAATGATAAAACTATTATTTAAAAATGATAAAATTATCATTTAAGAATGTTTAATTAACCTGAATTTTATTAGGTCATCAGATCAGTTTAACTTGTTGATTTGACATGATATTAACCTGAAAATTTATTTATCTGACCTGGATTTTTAGGTCAAATCAAATCAGGTAAATAGGTTGATTTGACCTAATTCAGAGTTCTAATTTTATTATTCTATTTAATAGGAAGTTCTATATTTTAATGATATCTAATTAGATTATTATAGAATAAAAATGTTAATTAAAAGATTTTTTTAAAAGATATTTATAATTAAAAGTTGTTTAAATATATTAGTATAATATATTTTCAAATTTTAATACTTTAAACAAATTATTAGTAAAATATTAATAAATTAATATAATTTTTGTAATATTTAAATGTATTAAATAAACTTATATTAACTGTTATAAATTATTAAACATTAAATTTGATTAGTATATTTAATAATGGGTTTATTTTTTTTAATTTGATATCATTTAATAAAGAACTCCGTTATAAAAAATTTTTAATTAAATATTATTTAAGAAGGATTTTATAATAATATTATTTAGTGAAGAAATAAAGAAAAATAAGAATATGAAAAGAAAATTAAAACAGAATTAAATTTTATTATAGAATTATTATTAAATTTTTTTTTTGCTTTTGACTTTATTATTTCTTTTAAATTTAATCGTATTATAATTTTGACCTTATATATTGAAATAAGTGAAGTGAAATGAGAGATAATAAAGTAATTTTGTTGAAAAATAATAATAAATCAATAATAAAAGATTTATAAGTATAAATAATTTAATAATAATTAAAAATTAAAAATCTATAAATAAGAGAATGAATTTGAATAGAAATTTAAAATACAATCAATTTAAAAAACAATTTTAATTTGTTTATTTAAGAAGACAATTTGATTTAATTGAATAAATTTATTGTAAACGAAATAATTTCAATGAAAATAAAAACTCTCGAAAATAGTTTGTTATTAAGTGAAATCTAGAAAAAAAGATGATTAGATTAGAAAACTTTCACGTGTAATTATTATTGGATTATATAATATTTTAAACTTTATCTTTTTTTTTGTTTATTAAATTTTTTCGGAAAATTCCCGAAACACCAATGTTTTGCGTTGTTTCCCTTATTTCTATAACAGAGAATTCGGTTCAATGGGCATGTTACACAGCTTCCGACCTTCACTTGGATATCTTAATAACCAGCTAACAAACCAAATAGTTATTGGATTCGGCTCATAGAGACGAATGAGTATATTTTAATGGTTCGATTAAATTTTCGCCTCATCACAACACATGCAAATCAAGACAACAAAACAGAATTCCTTTTTTTGGTTTCCCTTTTTTTTTAACAGATGACAAAACCCTTAATGTGTAATATGTCTGTAAAAGGTGATAATGCATGTAAATCGCCAATGTATTTTTAATATATGTAGGTAATTTAGGTACAACATTTGTGATGTGGTTTTTTTTACATATGCTAAATTATTTAATTAATAAAAATAATGTCGTTTTTTTTTTTTATCAACTATCTTTTTTTTTCCCATCATCTAATAAAACTTATGGTATATAAATTAGTACCATTTTCTATTTTATCCTCTTGCTCCACATCTTGCAAGATATCACAAACTAGCAACGAAAAAATGGTAGCACCCACCAATGCAGCTATCGAAAAAGAAAGTACGCCATTCTCAATAAATGCGTATCTAGATGCGTATAATCGTTGAAATTGAAAATAATTACATAGAGCCCATATTAACACGGTAAATCCCAATCCGATGAGAAATAAGCCGAGTAGTTTTGAATAAGAGTTTTCATTGGCAGAAGGTTGTGAAATTGTTTCAAAACGTAAGAAATAAGACATTCCAAGCAATACCAGAGTTGTTGACATGCGCAACCAAGACAAAAAAGTTCTTTCTATTGCTAAAAAAAGGTAAAGCGTACTGATTAAAAAAGGTAAAGCAAACGATAAAGTAAGTTTAAAATCCCCATTTTACTATTACTTACAGCAATTGTCACGGGCGGTGGACCCGCTGTTTTTGACGACTAAAGTTGTTGGGGAAGGTATAGATCCACAAAGTTTTGCACAACCAGCTATGGGATTAATAAAGCAACTTTGACCACATTCAAGTTTGGTACTTTGTTGTGAGTTTTTTTGTAGCTCATTGATTATTGAAGGCTGTTCATTAAACGTTCCGTAATCACTTGTTCTTGTCAAATCATCGTTTAACAAAGAAACTTTGTCTTCATTTATATTAAGTATATTTTTCATGACTAAAAGAATATTTTGAAAATGTAAATAAATTTATTGTATGAGCACGCGTGATATATAATAAATATGAACTTATTCTATTGTAAAAATAATGAAAAATTTCAAACATTTCAAAAAAGAAACCCATCATTTATATAAATTTTATACAGATAGACCACGTTTACCAGCCATAAACCAAAAAATATTCATTTAGCAAATCAAATTCGGTAAGTTGTACGAAAAATCCTATTTTATTTTATTACAAAAAGTTGTGTGGTAACACATTTATTTATATTGATGTTGATCTTTAGGATCTAATTTTTTTCCGTTATCGAATAATAATATCTCATCTAAGTTCGTTGTAAAAAGCGTTCGTAATTTTAAGTCTGTATGAGTCTATGCGCGCATGCATATCCGTACAACTATTAAATTTTTTATTTTTGATCTATTTCTCAATTTTATGATCTTCTGACCAATGAATTTACTTTCATAGCAAAAGAAAATCACTTTTATCTTTTACAATAAGAATGAAGAAGAATCTATAAATTTTTTGATAATTTTTTCCTAATAAAAATTTTACTTGCATTATCAGGAAGAATTCCTGTATTTCATGTATTTCGTTTTCATTGCGTGCATGTAAACAAAAAGAATGTCACAACTTGTGCTACAAACATTACAAGATTTTGTAACTCAAATTACTTTACAGTACCCTTTTTTTTAAGGGATGCAAATGAAATGCTTAAATAAAAAAATATATATATTATAAATAAATAAATATATATAAATTTTACATTTTAAAACGTGACGTATTTCCTTTTTAGGAAATGATTATATAAAAAATATCATCACTTCCCTGCTCAATTTAAATATTTAAAATGGCTAATTTGACTTAGTAATTAGGAAGGGCTGTAATTTATGCAATCATGTGTTAATCACAGATGGAACAACTCAAAGGCAAATATTAAACAATATATACTTACGTTATCCAACTTGTATTCTTTATCCAAGTCGAGCTCTCCATTGGAATCATTGGATTGAATTGCATTAAAAATTCGCAAAGTATCAGGTGATGCATCATTCAACTTATCACCGATAATAAATTCGGCTGATCTTGGTTTGCGTTTGCCCTTTGGAAAGTAATTGTTTAGAAATTTTCTGTTTGTAGGAGTTATTTCTGTTGGAGTGGATGCAGCTGACAACATCAATACGTCCCCGTCTTCATCGGTACTCATACTGGAACTTTCAGAAAAAGTTGGTGACCGAACCGGGACGTTTTCCTAATATGTTAATTACATAACGATGGAATTTAGTATTACTATTTTTTTTTTTTTTTTTGAATTCATCAAATAAAGTTTTTAACTACCATGTTGGAGTGATGATATGGCTGCCAATTTGTTCGATTCTTCTTATTACGAGTACTCGATTTTGTTGGTTTTTTACCTTTAGTTGACTTTCCTGTCTTGCGAAACCCAATTGTTGGCGTGGTATTCCTGGAGTCTAGTGTAGTGATATATGTTTGTGAGAAATATAACCATGATATTCGTTCATTAATTTCAACGCTCACCCGTAGCGTCCATACCCCTCCAAATATCTTTTAAAGATTTTAGATCCTCCCTAGGTTTTTCTGCAACTACAATATTAGTAATAAAAGGTTTATTGGCTCTCGCAGCTCTCGCAGCGCCTACATTAAAGTAATGTTAAATCCCGATCTTTTTTTTTGTTGTACGATCCAGTTTCATAAATATACCTTGAGATTTAGCTTTTCTTAAAAGGTCATCGATTTTTTGTTGATAATTTTCCATTATTATAAAAGATTTTTTTCACCTACAAGTTGAAATTTACTTTCCTAACATTAAAGTGTTGAAGACAGCAAGAAAGAGAGAAAAAAAAAACAAACGATTTATCACGTATTACGTCAAGTTTAATAGGTTTATCGCCGTTGCTCCTGTTTTTGTTACACCAACATAGGGTTGTTCATGTGAGTACTACGCCAAGAAATTCTACCCCTATTTATTTATATTTATATTTTGATGCTTTTTTTTACATTACATCACCAGTGTCACGCCAACCTATATACCAGCCAATCATATCGTGGGGGTAAATTAGTTTTATATACTGTAACTTAGTAATTACTACAATATTTAGATACAAATATTTCTTATTATATATCGTTAATTTTTTTTTTTGAGTGACGATAAGTATGTAAAAGCAAATGATTGAAGAATGAATTTCGGTTGATGGTTGAATTTAAAACATAAAGTTACTTAATTTCGAAATCAAATTCTACCAGTGAAAAACTTTTTATATTTACAGTTATTGTAAAAAAGGTTGTTCTCTGACCTCAACCTTTGAAATAAATTTTGCTCTCCTAACTTTGTTTTTATTGTCGAATTTTCTCTTCTTTTCTTTTCGCTGTATATAATGGAGCAGCATGATGTTACATGGGGTGCGTACCAGCTTTGGCTGCAATCTTACAGTAGGGGAGTGTTTTATTTCTAATGTTATTTAAATAAAAAAATATGTCTAATTACCTTCAATAACAACCAATGTTCAAACGCAATTTGTTTGTTTCTTTTTTTAAAAAGATTATTTCTTTAAATTTGATGATCTTAATGGTCACGTTTAATGCGTGCTCAATCTTTTTATTGTGTAACTTTATAAAGAAACAAATAGCGCCGCCGCGGTTCTAGATCTTTATTAAAGTACAGAAACATGCATCGAATTTTGGTTCAAAATTGTACTACTTTTTTTTATAATTCAACTACAGTAATACCGAAAATCGAAAATAAGCAGAATAAGCACCTGTGATATATATGCATTTGTTAGTATAAACGTGACGATTAATTAAATAAATAAATTACTATAAAAGGAGAATGTCACTGTGCTTATTATCGGAGTTATACGATATTAATTTTTTAATAAAGGTATATTTAATTAATAAATTAAAGCCTTGGAACCAGCTATGTACAGTACATGCAATTAGAGAAAGTATGTACTTAAAAACAGTTAATAGAAAATTGATATTATTACACAATTAGGCATTTGACAAAAATATGTTTGGACCAATTGTTTCTTTAAAAGTTTCTGTTACTCATAAAACACATGCTGAACTATTCAAAAATATGTTGTTCTTACCTTACAGAATTATTTTTCTCATGATAATGAAATCTTTTAAGATAATACCACATCACACTATTCAAAAATTACTAATACTGCTTGTGAAAATGCTGAAATTATAATACTTCTGTGACCTACCCAGAGTTTAAACTTGAACATAATAAAAATCTCTGACTAAAAATGAAGATAATAGTTTGACATTACATTCTCCCTACTATCTAATATCTGAGAACTTAAAAATATGTTAAAGATGCTTAGAAAGACATTCCTCTAAAATATTATAAAAAATTGATCAAAGTATATCACAGAAATCAAAATAATTATTACTGTAAATAGTAATGGAATTAAATATTATTATCAGAATTTTTTTTGTAAAACTTAAATAAAGGAATATAATTAATAAGCTTGAACTAAATTAAAATGAAATAAAAATGCAAAATTAGTTTAATAAACTTAAGGTGATTATGAATGAAATATAAAAAGTATAGAAAATAGATACTCATAATAATTTGTATTTTAATAGACTTAAGTTAAATATCAAAATATTTGATTTTTAAAATATATATAATAGTATTTATATTCTAATATTTGTCTAAACAGTGCTAGAGTTAAAATAATAAAAAGTAAAACTTTAAACTTTAGCAATAAAGATAAAAAACAGTTATCATAGAATACTGATAAAATAATCTTTTAATTAAAATACTTTTTTAAAATTTTAGGTTAAAATTTTATAAAAGATTTAAATAATTTATATAAAAGTATTTTGTTTTAATCAGAAAATAGCTATAAACTATATATATTATTTAATTAATATATTGTTATAATATTTATTTATTAAATTCAAATTTTATTCAATTTAAAAATTTAAAATCAGATTTTATTATTTATTCAAATATTAGCAAAATTAATTTTATTTTAATTATTATAATCCTTTTCTTAAATTTTATTATCTTTAATTAACTTATTATTTTTTTCATCTGCTATAAGACTATTATAATTAAAAATCATGTTACCTTCAGAATTATCAGTTTTAATTAAAATATTATAACAGTTAAATAATTTATAAATTAAAATTGTATTACTTTTTCTTATATAATTTTTACTCATAAATATATCAAAAAATATAAAAGTTTTTAATACATCTAAATAAAATTAATTCATAAATTTATTTATTATCTATTTATTATAAAGTTTATAAATCTATTAAATTAAAATTTTTTTAATTTATATAATAATAAATATAAAAATAAATAAAAATTAATTAATAGATAAATCTAATTATAACATCCTGTTACATGTCTTATTTATAACATCCAAATTTTATCTAATCAAAATTTAAGATTAGAAACATTAATAATTTAGTAAATCAAAACAAAAGATCAGTTGTGTAATGAAAATAAGAATTTTTTTAAAAAATTTCAAAAAACTGTTTGTAATTGAAAATTTTGTCTATGAAACTATTTTTAATATATTAAGTAAAAGTTTTCTAAATTAAAATTTGCATTTAAAAATCTTGTTTATAAAATATTTAATAAAATAATTTATTATTAAGAATAATAAAAAGGGTATTATAAATAAGAAATATAACAAAATGTTATAAATACATTTTTCCTTAATTAATTATACTTATATTTTATTTAAAGCTTTTATTAATTGATATATAATTTTTGTTTAATAAAGTTAATTAAATAATTGTAAAAGAATCTAAAATAAGAAGTAAATTAAAATTAAAATCATTAACAATTCGTCTAATCAGATATTTTTTATTTATTAAATTATTTTATATACTTTTTTATATTTATATTTATAAATATACCATTAAGAAATATTTCTTTAAAGATATTTTTTAATTTAAAAATAACATCAGATGACAATTTTAATCTATCAACTATATAACTTAAAATAATTGTAAATATGCTTCTTTATGTTCAGTAATTTTAATACTAATTATATTAGAATTGTATTTTTATAAAATATATAAATTAGATAAATCAAAGGTTACAGGTGATTTATCTATATTACCAATAAGTTGAAATAGATAATCATATTATATTCTTCTATAAAAGATAAAACTTAAAAAATTCTGTTATTTTTCAAGTTAGTCTTTTGGTAAATACTAAAATACTGTTATTCTTTAACAATTTAAAAGATTATAATAATTTATTCATTTATTTAGAAATTTAAAGAAGAAATGTTAGAATATTTTTCTTGATATTTATCAGTTTATACAAATTCTTTAGCTTTTTTTACTACCATATTTCTAATAATTAAAAGAATTTATTTTTGATATTTTAAAATTAAATTTACTAACTTATTTTTTAAATTCAAAAAAAATGGTTATCTATTTTTATGTAATTTTAATAAATGAAATGCAGAGCTTTAAGTTGATCTTTTTTCTTCCTTCAATCATAAACTTAATTTAGCTATAAATTAAAATATTTTGTAATAATATAATCTATTTGAATTATTTAAAAAATACAAAAATATTAATTTTTCATAAATTGACTAATTTCTTTTTTTAAAAGTAAATCTAGAATATTTAATACTTTTATTTATTCTAACCATTCTTAATAGTAAAATATAATATAAAAAAAATAAAATACATTACAAAAAAATAGAATATAATAACATTAAAAAATCTTATATATTTATAATTATATATAATTTGATCAAACTACAGTCAACTCTTGTTATAACAAACTCTATATCATAGATCTTAACTTCACTATAAGGCAATAGTGAAGATTTTAAGAAATTTGATTGGCCAATTCGCTATAACAAGAGTATTTTTATTATATTTATTCAAAAATTCATTATATTAAAAGTTCGCTATA
>CAJVPQ010003492.1:0-11062 GCA_910591825.1 Funneliformis caledonium
TAATCAACTGATTATTTTTTGCTTTTTCAGGTTGGATCATTTCGGTCTGAAGTTTAAAAAACCCGATAAAAGATAAAATAAAAATAAAAAAATAAAAAACTCAATTATTTAACTGATGCAGCACCGATGCGATCAAAAACCTGGATGAAAAAAAATATAAAATAAAAAAAAAAATCCTAAAAAAGAATTTACTTATTTGCATCCAATGCGATCGATCAAAAAACCTGAATTAAAACAATTTTAAATTTTTTAAAAAAAAAAAAAGAAATAGAAAAAAATATCGAAAATTTAAATGCTATTATAAATTTAATGAATAAATGCCGCGAAATTAAATGCTATCTTTCTGTTTAAATATCATATTCAGCTAAAAGATAATTTTTATTAGTATGCCAAGACTGAATTATAAAGTTTTAAAATGTTTTTATTTACGAAAAAAATTGGCATATCGTGATTGGTTAAAATAATTTTTTTGTTTGTCTGAAATTGGAATTCAGATACTCGGATGATCTGAATTCAACTTTAACAAAGGCGACGCAAAAATTTGAATTTTTTTCAGATTATATACATATTAAAATTATTAATGTCCTTTAAAAAATTAAAAAGAGATTTGGTGAACTTTTGTTCGCAATTTATTTACCTCGTTATATTGAACATTCGTTATAAACGTAGAAAATAACAATTTATTTATGCTCCATTCATTTAATAACTCTTTTTATTATAACCTCTCTCGTTGCATTTGGTTTTGTAAATTTGTATTTAAATTCTTTACATTTTAAAGTTTCGGGGCAAAAACTTTAAGTATCATCGAAATAAAAATCGTCGAAAATTAAATTCGAAATAATAGTTTCGACTTTTGCCATAAACTTTCCCCAGCAACTATACGCAAAATAAAAAATTCGAATCAAGTTTTACTTGATTAGTTTCTTTTTGTTAACCCAATTTGTTATTTGGAAAATCACTGGGAAACCATAACTATAATATCGTTAGCGTTTTGACTTAAATGGTTTGGTTTTGGTCATAACCTAAATGGTCGGTCAAAGGTTTCTTTCTAACCGATTTTAATCGACAGGTTGACCAAAAATGTTAACTATTTAATCATATACTTTATATTAAAAATTTTTAAAAAGAAATTAAATTCCGCGATAATGCTGCGCCATTACAGGTATTAGTCGACACAATTTTTTTTACCCATGAATTTTCTCAGAAGAGTCATGAAAATTTTATACAAGAAGTTTAAAAAGTGCCATGTTAGACTAATTAAAGTAAAGCTCTTCTAACAAGTCAAAAAATGTCCTTCGATAAAACGGGTCTAGTGCTCCGTAAGGGCGGGTTGAAGGCATATTCGAACTCAAACTCACAGAACCCGAATTCGACTCGACCCGATCATTGTTCGACTCGAATTTTCAAGGGTAATATTAATGCGAAAATAAAAAATGTGTCATATAAAGTTTATTTTATTTTTAAAATTTATTATTATTTTCTTTTTTGTGATAATTCCTTTCTTTACATCTTTTCAAGAACTTATTTGGTTGATATCAGATCGGTTCCGCCAGAAACACTCGTTCTACTGAAACACTTGTTGCTTTATAAAAAATGTATTAGTTAATGTTTAATAAACAATAACTTTTTTTTTTTACCTATAATTGTTTATTCCGCAATGCTTTTCGTTTTCTAGAAAAAATTGTACTGTAACGTCGATAGGTTTACTTTAATTTGTAACAAATAAATAATAAGTCGCGTAACGTAAACAAAAAAAAAGTCTAGCGCGCATGATCATCCGGGTCACTCCGGCGGATTTTTTTGAATTAGGACTCGTCATAAAAATGATAGTCCCTACTCGAGAAAAAATTCGAGTTTATTCCCAACTAAATCATCTTCTCATTATATTCACCATATGGTAGTAATTTTCTTTTATTAGGCGAAGTTGATGAGAGGAGTACTAATCAGTTCGAATATTACAGCTCTTTGTATAGCTAATTCGATATTCATCTCATTGAAAATTGTGATACATGTTTCTGAATCAATCATTGAAGTATAATTTATATATTACTCGATTTGTATAGTGAAGGCTATGATGAGAAAGGTAATTAAACAATTGTATTGAAGTGCATGTAGATATTATATGCCGATCATGCTACACATGCGGCTAAATGATTGAAACAATGGAATGTGAAAAATCATTGTTGTAAAAAAAATTTCAATTAAATGAATGAAGGGCTCAGATTTTTCGTCGATTACATTTCAAATGAGAGTTGGAAGTATGATAATAAAGAAACCCATTGGTATTATCCAACAAGTGGGGATGGTTAAAGACCGATCGTTTGACCGACCTATTTTAACTGACCGGTTTAGTGCTCCGAAACGATCGAGTCGACCCGGGTTGTTTGACCTACAATAAGTAAATAAAATTGATTTGGGAATTTCTATCTATACCATTTTATATTCCAAATTGGCGGTCTACAAATAATTAATTCAACTTTCTTATTTCAAATTTTTTTTTTAAAAAAAAATAAATAAATAAAGGAATTAAGAAAAGATAGGAATTTCTCTTTGTTTTTTTTTGTCTTGATTATTCTATTATTTAAATCTTGAAGAAAGTCCTGTAAAAGCAATCACTTGACACTGTAAATCTAAAGCTAATAAAGTAAATAACAAAAAGAAAAAAAAAAAAATTTCCAAAATAAATCCTAAATATACTAACTACTAAATTATCTATCTCTGGCGCTTAAAATAAATTATTAGTTTATTCTAACATATCCGTTTACTTCGATGAATTTATTATTATTTAGAATTTAATAAGTTAAAAATATTTTCTAAACGTGTAGTAATTGCGAAGATAATTTATTTGTATATTTATTTCTATATACAGTTAGTTAAATATTTTATGGACGGAATCGCAGCATCCAAATAAAAAGCTAGTACATGTTGGCATGCGTATATCATAGCAGTCATGTCAAATGACCAGGTCATTTGGCCATTTTGAAATGACCTCTGAATGACATTCGAATGACCTGGTCATTTGAGGTCATTTGGGTCACTTGCCATTATCATAATATAAATTTATTGATAAACAATGTGCTTTTTATTGCTAATTTGGTTTATACTGACAGCCAATTCAGCGATGTAATGAAATGTTTTACAAAGTTACCCAAGTATCAAAATTACTATGAAAAGGATTTTGAACTGAAAATACAAAAAAAATATTGTCGAGTAAAAACTTTTTCGGGTAAAAGATTATGGAAGAAACGAAAAGATTCGAAAAGTTTCGACTGGGAATTAACGATATTTGTTGGAATATAAAAATTAATTTCGAGTTTATCTTTGGGTAAAAAAAGGTGATTGTCAATTGTTCTTTAAATTTTCTTTAATCATTTTTCGAGTGCTAGAAAGATTTTCGATTGTTTCAAATATTCAGGTAAAGTTATAAGAGTGATCAATTTATAAGGTTCAATTTTATTAGATGGCATCCGATTAGAGTCCGTCATTTAATTATCTGCTCTGCGTTAATCGTGTTTTGATCCCGTTTAGCAGCATCATTTTCATTTCTACATTTTACTGAAGGTAAAGGATAATTTATTGCATTGATACCATATTCATTAACCGGATTTTCTAATTTTTGATCTCTATTTATTTGATATCGCCTTTGTAGTTCGTTTTTTTCAACTTCTGAAAGTTTCTTCCATTTTTCTGAGACAAGTTTGCTGTATTTAGTCATTTGCATATTGTACGGTTTATATCTCATCATTTCTTTACGGAATAAGATGAACATATTTGGGGTTCTCTTCTTCGGTTTCTCCTCGGATGTTTTTAAAGTCTGAGGCTCAAAAAAATGAAAGGTTATTTGATTGTTAACCATTATTTAAGAAATATCAACGAAGGTTTTCTTTTAACAAACTTCACTTTGCTCTTATATCTTTTTATTGGAAATATTACTTCTATTCTTTTCCGAAAGATATTATTGCGGAAATGATAAATGAATTTCATCCCGATTGACCCATTATAGAGCTTTATAGGAATTAAAATGCGATTCAAAGCTTTTATTGTAAAGTTCTTAATTTAGCAATTATTTTATTTTTAGTTATTTTTAGTTTTTATTTTTTTATTTTTATAAAATGGATTCAGAGCGACTTTTTTTGCATATTTAACCTAGAAACAATGTATTTATGCATGAATGTTCATTTTAACCACAAACCCTTATTGACTAACTTTATTGATGTTTAAAAGTAAAATTTCATTTATACATTTTTTCTCTTTAATGAAAAAGGTTGTTCATTTAACGGTATGACAGATGATATATTTGTACTTTTGAATCACTTTTGTGATGCGTGTTTGTTGTTTTTAAATAGTCGATGGCAAATTTAAACTTTTCATAATTACACTCAAGCCTGTTTAAATAAAATTTTAAACTTATTAGTTACTCTAACATAGTAGAAATGGAGGAAAAAAAAAATTGTGCGAAAATTTATGGTTTATTTACACACATTTTGTATAGATAGTGTTATTCTTAGCTCATGTATTTTTATTTATAGTTATATAAGGTTTTATGTTTTAAAGTATTAAAGGATTAAAACTAGTTGTCATTTCTCTCTTTGTAATAAGCATAAATTTCTCTACTTCAAAAATTAAAGACTATATTTATATAAAAATTCTATCTAGAAATTTCGTTTTAATTCTTCCTAAAAAAGTCAATTAATCCAGGGCTGTGTGTTCCGAACCAATAAATAAAAGACGGAAAAAGTTTTGATCGTCAAGGTAATTCGAACAACCTTCAATGCCACCGTCCCGTCGCTGCTCCCTCTGCTCCCTCTGCTCCCCAAAGCGATTGATTGAAACCTGAAATTGAAGAAAAACATTTTGCTGTTAAAAAATAAAAATAAATAAAAAAAAAATTTATTTTACAACCTAAAAGGAACTAAAAAGGAACTAAAATAAAATGGATTCATTTCCGTAAGCTTAAAAAAAAAAAAAAAAAATTACCGTAATCGCCTCTGATAAAAAATGATAAAAAAAAAAAATAATAAATTTTTTTATTCTTTTTCCAAATTTAAGCAAATAAATGCATGAGACTATGCTATAAGAAAATCGGTCTATACCTTATTTAGAACAAAAAAAAAAAATCGTTAATTATAATATATAAAGAAAAAAACGCCCACCTATTTATTTGATCACAAAATACCATTTTTCATAATGTTAAAATCTTATTTTCTATAGTTTATTAATATAAAAAAAAATAATATATACTTTTACAAATTGTGTTTAACAGAGTATAAGAATGAAAATATTTATAGTAACACTTATTATAAAGAAACTAACTTTTTTATATTATAAAATACTTTATTATTTTTTTTTACTAATGTAAAGACATAAACTTATAATTTATTAATAACATTCTTATTTTACTTTTATTCATGTCACAAAATTTGAACTTTTTTAATAATTAAATATAAAAATAAAAAGGATATTTAATGACGTTATATGGATATTTTATAGTAGAATTTCTGAAAAAAATAAAATTAAAATTAAATATATGTTTAAATTTCAAAAAAAATTTTTTTGTAATTTCTTATTGCAAAAATAATATAAATAGTCAAATTCTGAAAATTTTAGGTGTGAGATTAACGTTAAGCCAAAACTTATATCATCTATGCAAACTTTTACAATTATTTAAATTGATAATTTTAACTTTGTTTATTTACTATTTTTAGCTATTTAATTTAGCTTATGAAATTTTATTTCAGATTTATATAAAATCTTAAATAAAGAAGTAGTTAATATAATTAAATGTTATATTCATTTGAATAGCAGAAAAGAATACGCCTAAATTGAACCAATTGAACTTTAATTCTAATCATTCGATTGATAAAACATATTCGTACGGAAATAAATCTAAATTTATCAAAAGAAACGAAACAATATTTATTTAATCGGTTTTTTTTTTAAAAACAATAATAATAAAATCGTAGATTTATTTGGAATTTTTTTTTTGTTTGATGAAAAAAGTAATATATTTTTCTTTTTAGTTGTAATTGTTCGAAATCTTTGCTAAAGAAAAAAAATCTTTTCCCTTTATTTAACAGATATAACGAAATAGTAAATTACATATTGTATAGATCGACAAATAATTCGACAAATTCGTCCACAAACTCAACAAGTTGCTACTTCCCAACAGTAAGTTTTGCTCGAAAATAATGTATCTAACTGTACAAATAGAAAATATTTATGTTATTTTTGATTTAGAAATTATAACGGCAACGGTAACGGCAACGATGTATTTTCGTTTACGCCAAACGTCTTGCCTCGTCCTAGAAAGATTATGTTATAATATATTTTAAATGTTGTTTAAGAAAAAAATCTCTTTTTTTTTTTATATTATACTTTATGAATAATTCGTTATCACACTTTAATATGTTAATATCTTATTAATTCACATTTATTTATTTTAAAATTGCCCACCTTTTGAGTTGACAATCTTTTTAAAGGAAAATATTTTTTTACATGTTGTCTTTAATGAAAAATAATATCTGATAATATAAGACGTCATGGCATTTAAAGTCTCGTGATAAAAAAAAAAAGATATATACATTTGATACATTATATCAGTTCTAGAAATACTGTACTTGTAAATTTTACTTCGTCAAAACTTTCGTACATGAACCTTTTGTTTTTTACATTCTAAGGGTATATAGCAAACCAGTATAGTCTTTTTATACATGTATAAAGTATAATTAAGATGTAATTTCCATAAATATAATACCTAAAATAGAAAAAAATGAACGTGTATAACGCCAAATAAATATATTTGATGAATTAATAGCCTGTTATTCGTAGATGTGTAGTGAGGATCACCCAGATTTGGCAATTATTTTCATAAAAAAAAAAATAAAAAAAAAAATAAATTCGATAAAATAATTAGTAAAAATGGAAAATCCCAAAGTTTGGGCCGGTCTTAAATTTCACAAAATAAAGACTCTGAATTCCCGAGTAAGGCTATTAACAATATTCCATTAGTACATAATCAAATAAAGTAAAATAAAAGCCAGTCTCTAAAACTTGTAAATAAATTTATTGAGACTTTTAACATCACTAGATTTGGCATAGGTTTCCACCTTTTAAATTACCATTACTGGTATATGTTGTGAATCAGGCCTAGTAGCATTTCTA
Source organism: Funneliformis caledonium (assembly GCA_910591825.1). Taxonomy (NCBI): domain Eukaryota; kingdom Fungi; phylum Glomeromycota; class Glomeromycetes; order Glomerales; family Glomeraceae; genus Funneliformis; species Funneliformis caledonium. The sequence goes on from CAJVPQ010003492.1 coordinate 7,162, forward strand.
TCAGTGAAAATATGTACATGATTTCGTACTTCTTCTTTTTAATCATAGTTTCAAGGGTAAGCTCTCTTATCCTTTTATGATCTACTGATTTAGAAATTTCCATCAAATTCATCAAATTAATAATTTCATAAACAATCATTTAATTATTGTTATTTTAGTGAGTGTTTCAAAAGTGGTATTAATGAAACCTCGCATCATTACAATATGACACAAATTTTTCTTTTTATTAGGCGTTCGATAATATATGAAGCGACAGATAAATCATCATCTCACATAATTTGTTTTACATCTGAATTTTCCACGATGATGTAATTAATTGGAGGTTGCCACCATTATCTTATCATCAATTAAAGCAAATCGAATAATATAAATTTTGATTGTTACCGATTCAGATGTAAACCTTTCATTTTTATGATTAATATAAAAAGAACAATAAGAACAATGCAATGCTACGCTACGCGACGCATATGTATTCAAATGATAATGTCGATGATTTTCACGAGAAATTTTGCAGGACTGGTAGTGAAGTTCATGTATTTGTTTCTTCTATTATTATTAAGAACTAGTAATGATTTTTTTTTTAAATAGTAAAAATAGAAGCCTGACCTGACGATCTTTTATTTCGCTTTTTTTGGAAACAATGGCGAGAAATCATATGTTATACATGCGGCTAATGAAAGAAAAAGTCATACAATGGGAATATGAAATAATGTTAAACAAACAAGCACGCTCTGGGCCAACCTAATTTTAATCCACAACGCACATTTTGATTACATGATAAATAATGTCCCTATAAACGTTATTATGCTACAAAAATGGTAAGATCATTGAAATTAATTAAAATTATAAATAAAAAAATTCCAACAAAATTTTATCTCAATTACCATAATTTATTGTGTCGGGAGACTAGAAATCGTCAAAATCTTTCATAGCGTCAACCGAATATTGCGTCACAAACCGTAAAAAATCGTACAAGACAAATGTTAGATATGAGATTAGTCAGGCAAAGCCTTCACTAAATTCTGTATCCTCTTTGAAAGTATCCATTTTTAGAATAAAATTGAAACAATAAGAACTTACATTCTTCTATTTACGTTTATATCTTCCCAATTTTTACATAAATAAAATCGGTAATATAATGGCTTCGTTGGAAGTCAACCGGATATTGAGTTAAAAAGCTGAATTGATTTGAGAATGAATTCTTGAAACTCATTGTGGAAATAACTATTATTTAGCTAGAATGGAATAATTACTATTTTGTAGGAGAAAAAAGTCCGAGTAATACTTTCATTTATTGCCTAATATATGTATGTCGATCAATTACATGAAAGGGCTGAATAATGCTTTGAAATCAAAGTTGATTTATAATCGTGTAAATAAAAAGAACTGTTGAAAGAGGAGATTATTCATCCGATTTGCAATATTTTCATGGCTAAGTTTTTGCTTTGAAACTTATTTATAAATTACTTATTCCAAATTACATATAAATAGGTCAAGAAAAATTTTGGTTAAGCAATCATAACTTCCTCGTACAGTACATGAAATAATGGTTAACAATCAAATAACCTTCCATTTTTTTGAGCCTCAAACATCGAAAGCATATGAAGAGAAACCAAAGAAAAGAATCCCAAATATGTTTATTTCATATCGTAATGAAATGATGAAATATAAACCAAATAATATACAAATGACCAAATACAGTCAACTGGTGTCAGAAAAGTGGAAGGGGCTATCAGAAATTGACAAAACCGAATTACAAAGACGATATCAAATAAATAGAGACGAAAAACTGTCAAAACGTGTTGAATATGAAACCGTTGCGAATCAAAATGGGATCCTATCGGATGGAAAAACTATTTTGGAAAGGAATGTTCCAATAGATCGAAATCGAACAAATTACAAAAACTAGACATTTTTTTTATTCTTAATTTTTCTTTAAATTTATCAAATTCGAGTTTATTTTTTTTCTTTTCCTTTATTCAAATTAAATTTTTACCAACACTCGTTTTTATTTTAATCTATATATTACTCCAAATATAATTTTTTTCAACTTTTTTTTTTTATTTTGAATTTGTGAATTTTATTTCCTTTAAAAAGTTCTTTTTTGATTCACCTTGATGTAAACAAATTATTTTATAAAATAATTTTATAATTATTTAAATATTTTTGAGAGGCTATGTACCCATCTTTGAAATGTAAAATAAATCGGAAACTATACTTTAACGAACTTAATATTATATTATATAAAAAAATCTTTTTTAAAATAAGTATCACGTGATAATTACAAGTTAAATGGTTGCGGATCGGAATTAGCCACACATAAATAAACTCGGGTGAAGGCTTTAACCGAATAGAATTTTCTACATTTTATGACAAACTCTACATGTGATTAATAATAATAATTTGCAAAAGACAGGGGAAACTACCGAAAAAAATAAAAAATGACGATGTTATTTCAAGCCCCCTTTCTATTGTAAAGGTCACCATATAGTTTATATGAAAATCTGGTTAACCAGTTAAATTTTGTCTAAACATGATCGATCGAGGAGATCAAACTTTAATTATAGAATTTTTTTTTTTTTGAACTTTGCGACAAAACTGTGGTCTAGCATCATGACCATTATGATTTGCAAGTCATGAGATATACATAACATGATTTTGCAAATCAATGATGCTAGACCACAGTTTTTTTTTGAAAATATGTGTGGGGTACCTATGATATCATACTGCGCATTAAAACACGAGAAAAAGCTGCGTCGAAGGCGAAGTAAACCTAACTTTAGTTAATTCTTTACAAATTATCTTGGCGTCCCTTATTCCACAAATCTGGATTAAAATTATTTGCATTTGTACAATTTTGGCTATTATTCTTATAAAAAATGTCAACATTAATAATTTCAATTATCGACTCACCGTATGATGTAAACGATCTTGGTTTTTTTTGTGATATCACGGAGTTAACTATACAATATTATATTTTAAGCTAATAAGTAAAACAATAGATATTATAAATTTTTATACATTTATTAATATTCTAATTCTTGCGGTTGATTTTGGTTAATTTTGTGTTGCAATAGAATAATTGTAATTTTTTTCAAAATAATTAAGGAATAATAGTTTTTTTAGCAATATAATTGTTAATTGAGGAAGCATTAAATCTTTCTTTTTTTTTATTGAATAAAATAATCGTCTTCTATGAATATAATATATTAAATAAATTATAAAGGTTTTCTTTCCAGTTAGGTTTTTCAAAAATACAATTCGCATAAAAATAAAATTTTGTTAAAAAGTTAACAAATTTAACTTTTATGTGTTTCCTAAAAAAGTGAATCCTCCATTTTTTTAAATGAATCTAGTAATAAATGACGAGAAAGAGAATGATAAGGGACTTCCCTTCATAATTACATGATAAAAATCATTCGATAATATCGTTAATGTGGCTTGCCTTTATGATTGGTCAAATTTATCTGTGGCTAATTCTAACTGATCGTCATTTACGAATTTGGACAATAATACAACAATAACCTTTTTCTTTTCAAGTCTTTAGGTTCGGACTTGTTCCTTTCATCTCTTTAATGCGTTTTAGTCATCAAAAGAATTGGAAATCACCAAAAACTATTGATTTTCGAAAATGCGCCCTTCAATTTTTCTTGAATCATATTTGTTCATACAATAAATATATGTATACGCCCCCCTATGGCGAAAGGTAACACACGCTGTATTGAAATTATATTTGATTCATTTTAAATTTGTGGCGATACGTCGAATATAAACCGTTTATAGCTTTTTTAATGAATTGTTTAAAATGGCGAAGTTATTGTGGCGCAATCAATATTGTTAATCAATTGCATGGGTCATTTCCTAATTTAATTTAGGTAAGAGACAAACCTATCACATTTTT
>CAJVPQ010003493.1:0-11060 GCA_910591825.1 Funneliformis caledonium
AAATTATTATATTTGCTTTTTTTATAGCATGATAAAATGTAATTTAATAAAAAAATTAAGTTTTTTTTAAATTTATCAGGTGGTCCTAAACTTTTGGCCAGGGAGTGTATTTATAGCAATATAAATATCTTTCATTTATTGATTAAAACATTCAGTATGATAACCATGACTACACGATAAAATACTACCTGATGTCTTTAATGATAAAATGCATTTATTTCAATCACACAATTTGTTTAATTTAAGTAGAACAGATAAATTTCAACCTATCAGAAGAACCTTTTCATTTACAATTTTATTAAAAGTTAGCAAATTATATTGCCAATATTTTTTACCTTTTTTTTTGTTATGCATCCATAATTTTTTCAAATATTTTGGAATAAATCTAAAAGGAAAATTGCAGATTTTTTTTCAAAAATTTCAACTTTTCCTTTTCATAAATAATATTGTGACTTTTAAAAATACCTTAACAAAAAATTTTTACCATGTGTTTAATCAATTATCTTTGTTTGATGAATTATTGTTGAGTAATATTAAAACTGTTTATGTGATATTGAATAGAACTATGAAAGTTTTTTACATAATAATCATTAAAAATATGAAAAAAACTTTTAAGAATTTCTGTTATAGGGTGTTCAACATGTTACCAATAAAAGACATCATTAAGAAATGCCAATGGTAGTTTATTATAATTTTTATGCTGATATCAATAGAAAATAACCTATATGTATAATATTGCTTCTTCATATACTTTCTAGTATTTATTACAAAAAATTATTGAATAAAAATCTAATACCAATGGAATTACATTATCTAAAAGATCAATAAGTATACATGCTTCTAGATCTTTACAATTATAAAAAAGATTTTGAATAGGTTCTTTAACTAGAAGTCACCCTTTAAATGCAAGTTCTAAGAGAAGATTAATTCGATAAGATTTAGGTTTTTTAGCGAGAACTAAATATAGAATGATATATTTTTTCAAAAAAGTGATAATTAATAAGAAACACAGTTTCTCAGTTATTTAAGAATATATGTAGGGGATTAATAAGGGGTATAATATTGAAGACTGTTCTCCATTAATTATACGATCTATAATTGTATGATGAACATTCTTTTGTTTAAGATAATTTATAGAAGTGATCAAAATATTTTTTTTCAAATATTCACATAGTTCCAAAATATCAGTAATTAATTGTATTACATAAATATAATCTTTGGTTAAATATAAATTACCTTCTAAGAGATTAATTAACTTTATATTTTACATACTCCTATTATTTTTTTATTTAGCAATCTATATATCATAACTACAGTCAACTCTTGATATAGCGAACCCTTGATATAACGAATTTTTTGAACAAATATAATAAAAATACTCTTGTTATAGTGAATTAGCCAATAAAATCTCTTAAAATCTTCACTATAGCCTTATAGTGAAGTTGAGGTCTAGGATATAGAGTTTATTATAACAAGAGTTGATTATATACATAAGCAACTATTCAATATGTTTTTCATGAGTTTCATATAATTTAAATAAATTTGTAAAATTTATCTTTCGTTCATAATAAATAATATTTAAATTTTTCATAAATTGTAAATCAAGTTTAATAATTATATTACTAGGATCAATTCCTTTTAGATTTGAAATAAATGATTGATAATATTAGGAATAGTGAAACTTATAAAGATGATTTCATAAGAATTGTTATAAAATGTAAAGTGCTACTTGTGGTAGTAGTATATAATTTTCATAAAGTATGGATGTTATAGTAATCATCGATGTTAAGAATAATTAAATAATCTTTCTATTAAAGTATAAAAAAATATATATAAAATAAATAATTATTTTTTTTATTAAAATATAAAAAAGTATAAAAGAATAAAATAAATACATTATTAATCATATAATTTTTGATTATTTATTGATGTAAATTAACTAGCTAAATTTTTTATTTATTAATAGTTTCTTTTCTAACTGTAAGTCTAGTATTTGTCAAAGTTTCAATTGCCGATATTGAAATTTCTGATACATTCAGCAAAAATCCTATATCCTCTTTTACATCACTAATAAATTTAATTTAGCTAAAAGATAATACATTATAACAAGTTTTTTTTATTTTGTTGATTTGTTGTGAAATTTTTCTTTGAGAATTTGTATTAATACAAACTCATCAAAAATCCTTATAATTTTGATTCTTCCTTTTCTTATATTTTTTTAAACTCATCTGGATTATAAATTGGCTTTTCATTATCTTTATATTGCCTTTTATATAAAACATTTGACATTAAACAAATTTTTTCATAGGATATCAAAGCTAAAAATTTTTTATTAAAATCAGAATAAGTGAATTATGAATATGATAAATTTTTTATTACATTAATAAAATCAATTACTAAAAATTGAATCTAAAAAATTTTTATTGAACATAAAATAAAAAAATTAAAATATGAATTATTTTTGCTATATACTTAATTTAATCTACTTAATTTCTTCATGAGTTTCATGATATAAAATTTCTAATTCATTATATTCCTTAACTGAGTATAAACTATCATTACAAAAGACATATGAATGATCAAAACTGATAGTTGATACTCTTTGCGATAGTAGTTGATAATTTAAAGATTTTTGATTCTTTTTATCATGATCTATAACAATTGCAAATAAGTGTATCTAAAGAAAGATTTAAAACAGGTTGGAGCATTTTGAAATTTTTATAAGAACATTCTTTCATGATCGTCCTACTTTATTTTCTTTTATATATTCTTTATGCTTAGGATAAGCATATTGTTATTTTTTTACAGATCTTATTAGCTGATGATTCTCATTCATTATTAATTTATTATAGTGATGTCGGCATAATTCTTTTCCAACCAAATTTATATTAAGGTTTGTTTTTGAAATTTTGATATTATTCGTTATAAGAGCTGTGCTATTAATAAAATCATCACAAGTATTATCTTATAATAAGCATTTATTAGATTTAGACATTCCTATATATTGTATTATAAAGCATTTAATTACTTAATATACTATATGCAATATAAACAAAAACATAAAATTTAATGCATATACCTTTCAAATTATTACTAAATAATTTTATTAAAAGTTTACTGTAAAGCTAAAAAAATTAAAATTAATTACTATTTGCATTTTGCAAGAAGGTTTTATAGCATTATAATTGTTGAATTACATAGCTAAATTATTTTGTAAACCGTTTAAAATAAACATGAAAAATTGATATTTTTTTTTTGCTATTAAATTTTCTATTGCATAATTAAATTAAAATAGTACAAATATCACATGTTTATATTTTTACAAATCCAGCCAATAAAAATATATTATTATATATATTTGTATATAAACAATACGATATTAAAATTTTTAAACTATGACATCATTAATTTAATTAATTAATTAATTAATATTAATATTATTATTATTATAAAATAAAAAAACAATATATATGTTGATCATCATGTAATTATTTGAAAATCAGAAAGTCTGCTATCATGATAGCATAGTGAACTTTAATTTGATTAACTGATCTCAAAATGATCATTGTATATTAAATTTCATATTAAAAAAATGATCATCTAACTTTAAATGGATTTGCAACCATAGGGATGGATTCACAAGGATTATGATAAAATTTTTTTAAAGTTTACTTTTTATTCTATAAACTGTTAAAATAATTTGGTAAGCAGAGAGGTAATTCAGAACTTAGCTAATAAGAGTTTTATAGCAATTTTTTTATTAAAGTCATTTTATTATTAAAAAGAAGGAATACAAGCAAAATGTCTATTCATCACGAAATTACATCTATTCCTAATATGAATAAAAGAAAAAGGAAGGCTCAAAATTGTGATTTAAAGAGCTATGATAATGTTGTCTGTAATTATAAATAGCACAGTACATCTATTGTATCTGAGCAAATAGATATTTTAAGTTTAAGTCAACATTTGAATTTAGTTGACAAGGCTTTATACTGAAAACACTATAATAAATTAATAGAGAATGCAAGAAAAAAATTCAAAATTAATAAATATTTGCATTTAAAGTACATGTTTTATATATCTATAGTTCGAAATAGTATAGAAAGGAAGAAACTCAAGAAGGCTTCAGATTAATTAGATTCTTTGAGCTATCATAAGGGGCAATAATGTGTTATAATTACTTATATAAAACTGATAATAATCTGAATATGTTAATTCATCTAATTATCTGCTACCACCTAAGAGAATTTTGAGAGGGAATATAAAAAAATTTTCAGGAAAGGTCATATGTATTATGAAGTGACATTATTTATTCTGAATCTGAATTTCAGGAATTAGAGATTGCATATAATGAAGTATGTGCAGAGCTTAACGAAGTGAAACTAGATAGGTAATTAACTTTATTTGTAGTTGTATTATGAATTTTTTTTATGTATAATTGATATTTTTTTTAGGGTTGATTCTTCTTGATAAAAAAATTTAAATTAATGTCGGGAGTTTTGTATACAAGACAGCATGTACAGTCAACTCTTGTTATAACGAACTCTATATCTTAGACCTCAACTTCGCTATAAAGCTATAGTAAAGATTTTAAGAGATTTGATCGGCTAATTCACTATAATAAGAGTATTTTTATTATATTTGTTTAAAAAATTCGTTATATCAAGAGTTCGCTATATTAAGAGTTAACTGTATATCATGAAAAATCTATTCTCAATTCAGAAGAATTCAAAAGATGCTCGAGAAAACTGAACTATCATTGAGAGATTTTTTGATTAATTAGTAACTAGAACTAATCCACAAGCTAAGAGTTATATGACTAATGAAAAAAATAAGGCAAGATTAGTTTTATTTTGTTATTTTCTAACAGAATTTAATAATAAGTTTATTAATAGAGTTAAGGTGAAAGTTGGGTTTTTACTAGATACATCTGGAATATCTTCTTCAGCGATAGAGATCTTAACTGATGCAGGCTTAACAGTAAGACATAAAACTATTACAAGACAGAAAACTTGCCAAGCAGAAGCATCCATGGTGACATTAGGAAAGTTTTTATTGAAAAATGTGAGTATGCAAATATTTTCTTTAACTTTATTATTTGTAAATAACAAATTGGCATTTTAATTTATTTACAGATTGAAAACTTGATAGTTCTAAATGTGAATGATTTTCATAATATTTATGAATATCATCATAGTAATATAATAACTACATATAAAGTTTCTTACTTTATTATGATACTCTTAAAAGCTCTGCTAGAAACAGTATCTATTCTATTTTACAATCCTAATAAAGAAGGTAATGTGTATAATAAAAAAGATATTAATAAAAATATTATTTTACTAAATGCTCACGCATCTTTTTTCCCTTATTTATAGCTTAGTTATGAAGGATGAAAAAAAGTATTTTCTGATTTAGCACCTTTATCAGAGATAAATATTGAAAGAATTGAGTGCCTCTTAATCTATAGTTATGATGTTAGAATTAAACAATGTCAGACTGACTAAAGTATGAAAAATATAAAGCTAGTTAATTTAAAAGAAGGGCCTCTTCATTCAACTAATAATTATATAAAAGCCCTTAAACACATGATTATTATTTCCAAAATAAGAGACTATATAGTGATGAAGATATTAATTAGACTATTCCAGATAACTTTACATATAGTGTGCCATCAATTATTATATCAAATTCAGAGATTCTTCTGAAATACTAGAACAAATTTTGCATATTGTTCCAATGATTAGATCTTTACATATATCCTTAAATAGTCATGAAACTGTATTTCTTGAAAATTATAGATTTTTTGAGAAACTTTTTCACGAAGTATTTAGATGTCTAAAGATATTAACAAAAAAGCCAAAATCTTACAAAATTAATTTGATACTTGAATTTGTATTTCAGGGTTAGTCTCAAGTACATTTAATCATTTTACAGAAATTCAAATTGTCTAAAGATCCAGAAGTTCAGTATCTCATTAATTTACTAGATAATATCATCCTATTCATTTTAGATTTCTATTCTATTATATTTCATAATGAAAATTGGATGGCATATAAAGAGGCAATATTTTATATTTAGACTATTTTCTTTTAATATAAGCGTAGAAACTATAACAAACTTCTATTAGCATTTTTAAGTAATATTTTTTACTAGACTAGTACTAATCATCCTATTTCATGAGTTTTTGCAAATTGCTTTCATATTTTTAATGATTATTATGTAAAAAACTTCTATATCTCACTTCGGCGATAAATACAGAAATCAAATACAGTAAAACAGATTATTTGACAAGCGTGAGTAACTAATCAAATAAGTGATGATACCCCTTTTACAGATTTGTTTGCTAAGAATCATAATATTAGATATTTAGCAAAACAATTGGAATATCTTGAAAAATAGACTACAATTTTTCTATTAAATCTTTTTACAGATGTCTATCAGAATCTTAGTAATTTAAAGATTGTTCTATTTAATATATGTTCAAAATTAAAAATATATGAACTTTCAATGCTTGAAGTTCAAGTTGATATTAAAATTTTAACAATAGCTTGGAATACAGCATACCTTTCTAAAGAAGATAAATATTGTGATTTGAAAGGTTGTGTAGATTCATGTGAGGTAGGTTGTATTTTGATTTGTGAACATGCTTATCATTTTGAGTGTTTCTTATTTAAATTAGAAAGTAAGTGAAATTGAAAAAAATTGTAAAAATTATCAGAAAACTTTGACTTCATTTGACAAAATGATTATAAATGAGAGTAGAAATGAATCAGATAATACTGAAACTACTAATAATACTAATATTGATAGTGAAGATTTTTCTTTAGATAATAATATAGATCTATTTTTCAAAAATGCTATAAATACTTTAATAAATGCATAATTTGATAAAAATTTGCTATTTTATATATAAAATGTAGTCAAAAAAATAACATATTTAATATTTATATAAATGAAAATAAAAGAAACCAATTTTATAAAATTTTCTTTATTAAATATTTTTTTTATTTGACTAAATTATCATTTATTATACTCAAATATCTTTTAATTAACAATTTTTTAATTTGATCATGTGACTTTATCAACCAATAGAATTTTAGCAATAACAAAAATTAATCAATAAAAATTAGCCAATTACAATAAAAACCTGCTATACTAGATTAGATATAATATCACTTTACTTTGCTCACAATATATCTTATAGATCTAATGCTTATTCTTGCAAACATTTGCCTAAAGATTTCATATTCACAGCTACTATCTGATAACAAACAAAAAATTGTTTTAAATATTCAGAATAATGAAAACCTGTCATTTTTTTATCCTGTAACTTCTTTTCTTGTATTTATATCATTAATGATGCTAATTCTTAAAATGTTTTTTTTCTTTAAATAATCTGTCTTTTTCAAATTAAGCAATTTAAACTAAATTTCTGCATCATTATCACTATTATTAGCTGATACCTATAATAACTTAAGATTTATATTAAGTAGTAATTTACTTAAAGGATGTTCAAAATACTATTTTAGAATAAAGTGAATATTTTTTCCAGTTGCTTATTACTAAAAAAATAAATATAAATTAGATAAAAATTTTAAATCAAATAGTTAATTTAAATACATACTTTCTTTATTGCTTAATTTAAATGACTATTTTTTTTTTAATTTATCACATTCATCACAAATACCTGATTCTCTGATTGTAAAATTTTCACATGTTTTACTTCTAATGAAAAGAGTAGTTTTATCTAATATTCATATAGCATGTGTACATAAATAATTTTTAAGATCAGCATATCTCGTTTTACCAAGACTTTTTATTCTAAGATTTGCTTTAGCAATTTCTGAAAATAACTCTTTTGCAGCTATATTGGATCTAATTGATCCTTCAAATTCAGCTAGACTATTTATTAAGCACATATTCTCAATATTTATCTTTATATAATCCCTTACATGCAATTTTTTTGACAATTATATTTTCCTCTTCAACTCTAATTTTTTTAGGTTTAAAAAAAAATTTAATACTTTACTATCCTTCATTATTATACTTATAATTACTCAATTCACCATGTGTTGTAAGATTTTTATCTCTAAATTTTCAATCTAAACAGATTTCTTTACTACATTTACAATGGATTAATTCTGACGTTATTTCTTCTATAAAATATTTATTAGCATGTAATTTATTTCGTAATTTATCTATGTTATTTGTAATATGATTTTTTTATTATATTTTTTCTTTTTTTTTGTAAATTAATATTTATATAATCAATTATAACATTATTTTTAATATCTTCAATAATAACATTTTCTTCAACTATAATATTATCTTAATCTTTAATTATAATATCGTCTCTTTATTATCAGTCATAGTATTATTATCTTTTCTCATTTTTTTACTGATTATTTCTTCATTTTGTTTCATATTTATTTCATCTAGCTTTTTAACTAAATCATATTCTAGAAAATTAAAATCATTAGAGTCATATTCATCATCAGGTAAAAAATATTTTAAATTTGGAAAAGTAGAATTATTTTTGGAACTTTTAACTTGCATTTTTTTAAAATAAAATCAAAAAAAATTTTTTTTGATTATTTTAACGTTCATGTGGTATATATAAAATAACCTCTTAAAATATATATATAATTATTATCTACTATAGTAATAACCTAAGAATAAATTATAAGATCATTACTCATTTTATATAATAATGATTTGGCCTTTACTTAATTTAATAAAAAACCTAAATCACGCTTATAATAATATTACCTAACTTAAGCAATAACAATTTTGTATTTTTTATAATAACTTTATCCAGTTTACTGGTAATCTTAATATGAAGTTTCTGGGGTCCTGAATAAAAGTAATTCACGAATTCTTCTGACTAAAATATCCTATACAGAAGTATTTACATCTGGTCAGGATTCTCTAAAACATTTAATTAGTATATATAATATGATCCATTCTAGTGAGAAATTTTATTTATATTATGTTTAAGTAATAAAATCACATTATTCTATAAAAATAAAATCATATGACACTATGATGCACTTTTTGTCAGAAAAAAATTTTATTAATATGTAATATGCTAAAAATAAATCTTTCTCAATCAGAAGGTACAGTATATGTAAATTAATCCTATAATCTACTGTATTCTATTTCAAAAGTTGTTGATGAATCTTAATAAGATTTATTATCACTGATTTTCTTTCATCTAGTTCAGTAAGATTTAGACTGGTTTTTTTACCATTTTTCTTTGGCCATCTTTTAATCATAATTGACTGCATTTTTAGTAGTTATTTACTAAATTCCTCTTAGTATAATATGAGAATTTTAGCTTGATAAAATATAACATAGGTAGAAATGACATAGAAGACAAAAAGTTCTTGATCAACATAATTATTAATCATATTTTCATATCCATAAGCAAGTATTTCAGCAGTGATTTGTCATTTTTCAAAACCAGTTGTAGGGTAGATTTTTTTATTTTTCAAGTATTTATCCTATTTAAAAGTTGTCTGTAAATTATAATAATTTAAATTTATCAAGCAACAAAATATAAATAATACATCTACACCTATCAAAACAATTTTTTTCTTATTAACTACAAATTTGAATTCTGCTGATACAGACTTATTATTTGTGATTAGTTTGAGGGGTGGTTCAATTCTGGGATTTAAAACAAGAAAATTTAAAAATATTGAAGGCATCACACAAATAATATGGTTAGATTACCCATCTAACTTTAAAAGGCCAAGCATCCAAGTTGACTACATAAAGTAGCAGATCATTTACTAGTATATTAGTTATAGATTTGCTTATACTTATATCAAGATCTAAATTCTTAACAATATCATACAGTTTATCGACAAATGTTCTGACATGATCATTCTCAACTTTAAGACTTTTAACATTGAATCTTTTAGAAGCAAGCAAATTGTAATTGACCTTGAAAAGAACGTAGTATTCTGGAATAATGACTAGATAATATTTAAGTTATTTGTTATACTAGAAGATTGTTAATATAATGTAATAATATTATTTGTACCTTTAGCATTAGGTATAACATCATACTTGTCAGCTAGCTTAAAACTTACTCACAATGCATTAAGATGTCATCATTTAAATACAGATGCATAAAGAAAAGAGAATCTGCTTAATTAATCACTAGGAAGGAGATCATATATAGGCATATTTTGTCTAGACCTTTTTGTAAGGTTAATGAAAAGATTTTTAGCTAGAGAGTATGTAAGGCAACGTGAAAAAATCTTACAATTAGGCTAGACATTTTAGAAAGGGAAAAAATTGCAAACACATATTGCGGTAGATAGGAAATCTTAATCTGGTAGATAAGTCACGTATTTACGTAATTTTAATGGTATATTAATACAATAAAAAAATAATTTTGCAATATTTATCTGCAATCATAAGGTATTTATTATAGGAGAATAAATATTTAGATATTAGACAAACAAACTTCTTAATATTTTGTATCCTTTTAGGAACAATAATTTTTGAGTTTTCATTATACCATATTTTAAGAAAGGACATCATTTTTGTCAATCATGATTAATAATATCTTTGATAATTAATTTTGTATGAATATTCCTAAACCTTCTATTCTTTAGGACCTATTTTTTTCAATTGCTTTAACTGTATAGTTACACTAATTATTAATGATTGCAATAATTACTTTTATAGCTGATTTAAGATTTGGTTTTTCTTTTATACAAAACTTAAAGTCAAAGAGTAATAAAGACTGATTCTGAATTTCTATAAACCTTTACATGATTACATAAATATTTCTGATACTATATTATCAGAAAAGATACGCTTATTATTAATACTAGTAAATCCAATATCTTAAAAAGTTCTTATATAATTTTTCAATAATTAGCTGAATAAGTTTTATGTAAGTCTTCTGCTATTGATTCTTTTTAGCTTTATAATAAGTATTTTCCTATTGTATAAAGTCTAGTAACCCAATAAAAAATTTGATATAAAAATTCCATAAAAATATTAAGTTTTATAACGTATAACTTTTATGAAAAATCAGT
>CAJVPQ010003494.1:0-11057 GCA_910591825.1 Funneliformis caledonium
TCATTAAAGTCGTTACATTTTATTACCTGTTCTCACAAACATCGAGTTTATATACCAAATAAATTAAAATTTTGCTCATTTATTCCTTTCGTCTTCCAAGGATTTCCGACAACCATAAGATCACATCAAACCCAGAATTTCAACATCATAATCCTGATACACTCCAGTTTAGGACAAGATTATTGATGGTCAAGATATACGTTAGTTTAGTTTAAAAAGTAGTGTTAGTGTATTCAAAGGTTAGGTTGGTTTATTTAAAAATTTGTTATATGGGTTAGTACGTATAAACATCATGCTGCGAAATTTTTTTATTAAAATTTGGATTTTTATTTATGTAAACCTTCATTATCTTATCTATTTATGGGTTATAATTCTAAAAAAATATATAGCATTTTTCTATCTTTTTTGTATATATTTTTGTTTTATTATATATATTTAAATATAATATCAGCATACCTTTAATAAATAAATGCATATTACTTTTGAAAAAACCAGATAGAAATAGCTGTACTTTAAAATATCAATAGAATAATGACAAATAAATAAACAAAAAAAAATTTTTTGATCAGAAAAAATAATACTTCAAATGATGTAAAGTATATAAACTATGTTATTATTATAATTATTGAAAAATATGAAAAATTAAACACTTGATAAATCTAAATCTAATAATTTGATAATTTTTTTATATTAACGTTCTAAAATAAATATTATTATCAATCTTTGAAATTTATTCATAAATTACAGTATATGGTTTTTATTATTTTTATAGTAGATTATTGTATATATTATTTGTAATTCTTATCAAATTATATCAATAATTAAATTAAAGATTTAAAAATAAAACATATTTTTTTTAAAAAAAAAATAATAATAACATAATATTTATCATTATATATCTTAAATAGTAACAATTTGAATCTTTTTATATGAAAATTAATAATAATAAAAAAAATATATATTAAGCTGAATTCGATGTTTATATGTCAATTATAAAGAGTAAATGTAAATCAACTTAGCAATATACAGTAACATAAATGATTATGAATTTTATTATTATTTTAAAAGAAAGTACATAAACATTTCTCTGTTATAGAAAGTTCTAACCATTACTTATATTAGTTGAACATATATCAAAGGGATCTTGATGAAACTTAAGTTCACTTATTTAGTGATCTGTGGTAGCAATTACACAGCTATTAGTATTATTTCTGATTATTGGACAATAAATATGACCAGTATCACAAGGTTATCCGCAAAATGAGTTTTGGGTTACATATTTCAACATCAACATCCTTAAGATAACGCTTATTATTGATGCCACCAAATTGTTATATGTATTTAACAGTAAAACTAGCTAATATTGACTTGTTTGCAGCAAAAAAATTATTGTGTAATGTATCTTCAAAATGGAATTAGAGATGTTTACTTACGGCTGCTAGATATGATGAAATATCTGAATACTTTTGATTATCTCTGGTAAATGATTGATGAATATTTTCCAATAAACCTGGAAGAAAGTATACATTCACCATGTTAGCTGTAAAAATCCTATATTATCCACTGGCATGGTATCTCTCTTTTCTAATGGATAAGCCCTATTCAAAGCTGCAAGAATTTGTGAAATATTCGGATTTTGTGATTTTCTATAGTATTTTGCATGTCCTCTATTGTGTCATCATCAAAGCAAGCAAATTCTTCGCACAAGCCTGACTCCTTTGTATTCTTCAAAAAATTTCTTGCTTTATCACCGACCTTAGATACTATTTCTGAATTTCTCCAACCCGTCTCTGCATTTCTGGCTAGCGTACCTCAGATGTTGTTGCTATAGCATCATCTGCAGCACCAACTTCAACACCAAGTTCGGACGCTTTGACGATGGATTATTCCGAGATCTCAGCTACAGCTGCTGATGCAGATAAAGCTTCCTAAGCATAAGGAGCAGCTAAAATTACAATGGCAGCTATAGGAAGTAAGATCACTAAGAGCAAGTATTTATTACGCGGTGACAGCAGCGGTAGGATCAATTCTTTTAGATTATTAGGATCATTTTATCACTTAGCTCATTTCGAGTATATGGAAAACCAGTACGGTACGATTATGCAGATTATTAATTTGACATCGTACCGTGTACTGGTCCTATAATAACTAAGCCCTATTATAGGACCGGTACGCAATGAAACTTTTGTAAAATTTATTTTTATTTATTACTTATTTTATAAATACAACGAATTTTGATATTTTTATTATATAAAAAAATATCATTATATCACATTTTACTAATTAAATGCCATATCCGCGGAAATCTTTTTTTTTATTTTTATTTATTTTTTTGAAAAAAACGAAAAAGAAAAAAAAATCTAAAATAAAAAAAGAAAAAGAAAAAAGAAACAAAAAAAAATAAATAAAATGAAAACGAAAGTATAGAAATTGCAAAAAAAAAATGAAAACGAAAGTATAGAAATGAAATAAAAAATAAAAATTAACAAAATAAAAAAAATAAAAAGTCTGGTGGAAGGGGAATAAAAATAATAAAAAAAAATAGATTAAAAAAAAAAAATAAAATAAAAAGTCCGGGGAGAATTTAAAAAAAATTATAATAAAATATAAAATAAAGAAAAGAAAAGAAAAAAATCAATTAAAAAATATATATATACTGGGAAGGAATTTTTAAAAAAAAAATTAAAGATAAAAAAAAAAAAAAAGAAAAAATACAAAAATGCGAAATTTGACATCGTACCATACCGTACTGGTCCTATAATAGGGCTTAGTTATTATAGGACCAGTACGGTACGATCCAAATTTCGCGAAAAATTATTGATCTGCATAATCGTACCGTACTGGTCTGGCGAATCGTACTGTACCGGTTTTCTATCTACCCATCATGGAACCCTCTCCCAATAATTGAATAGCTTGTTTACCGAATCAATAATGTGATGTGTAGCAACACCATAACTTTCAGGATTGAACAAGCTGCCTGAACCGAACTGATGAGATGCATCGTATGTTCCATCTTCCCTACCAGTCAAATGATCGATGCATTCGGCTATATGTTCTGTTTGATTAATAGGAAAATTGGGTGCATCTGTGTGTTTACCTTCTTTGCAATACATTGTAGTTAGATCAGTTAGAAATACATGATCTGGGTTCGGTGCTATTGCATATATGTAATTTTAGGGGTCGAAATAAGTTTTATCGTGTAATTACATAAATTACATTTGTAGTTATTAATGTTGTTCCGTTAACAAGTCCAGACGCAATTTTGAACGATCGAGATGATCCCATTTGGATTATGTCTTTATCGAAGTAGTAGAGTGCCTCCTCTAAAATACATAAAGTGTATAAATCAGGAATGATAAATTGCCGGATGAAGTAAATCTATTAACGGAGAAGAGATTCTAAATATTTTTGAATTTCGAAAGTCTCCTTCATGTGTCAAGACACCTTCGGATATCACAAACCTGACTAATGCAAGTTCATTAGAGTCCATGATTCTCACGGGATTAAGGGAACCAAGAAATCTAATACGAAGTAGGTTCATGGCGTCTTGAGCATCATCCGACTTTAAAGATTTGATCATTTTCGAAAACGTTGCATAATTAGATTGATTTTGTAAAGTATCCATGATGAATATTATCCAACGAGACCAGTATGTCTATTAAAAACGAATTCATATAATTACCAACATGAACTATATAAATTACTGTTTGAAAAAAAATGCTAGCATGGGAGTCTAAAATCTTATTATCCTAGACCACTATACATAACGTGATCACTGAAAACAGTTGCACAGATAACATACTCATCATCGATTTTAAGTCACGGTCATTCATAAAATCCTTGAAAATAAGTCTTACTTGTTCATGGTGAAATTCGGGTTTTGCAAATACATTGATAATATTGAATGGTTTCAGAGAACGATCTGACAGGTTCAACTTGTTTAAGACCCTCATCTTTTCACCAGAAAATTTATGTCTGTGTGTATTGTCTGATGTTTTTAAGTTCCCCAAATATTTATGTTGCATATATATCATTCCTTCACTTCCATTTCTTAACAAAATAAATAGAACTGTATCATATGAGTGTGAGAAGAGAATTAAGTTTTAGAAACTGCTGAAAATTCATCTATAAACCATCCGGTTTAAAGTTAACCGCTGTTACAAATAATCGGAATTTACTAATGACGCAGTAGCTGTGTGTTAGAATAATTATAGTAGTTGCGTTTTAATTTATATATTTTAATTATATTCGTTATAATTTTAAAATAGAAAGATAGTATTTAGAAAGTTTGTATATAAACCCGAAAATTCGCTTTGTTCAAGAATAAGGTTGACGATTCTTGAGAAGAGACGTCCGAAATCTTGAATAATAAATAACATTTATCGTGTCTCAATATAGACTTGAATATAACACTACACAAAGGATCGTATTAAGTAAATTGTTGTATAAATCTTTCTTAGGACGGGCCTGCGTTAAGTTAGATTTAATCGTGTTTTGGTTAACTTGACTTCGGTTCAAAAACGGGTTAACACCGGTTCCAAACTCTATGCTCGTTGCAGAAAGTTTTTTGCTGTTTTGTCGTCGCTCCTTCTTTTGTAAATAAATATTCAATTTTCACTTTATGTTTATTTGTTTTGTTAGTTTTTGTTCTTTTACTTTTGTTTTACCATGCCGAAATACGGAACCAAATTAAATAGTTTTAAACGGAAATCGAAAAAGTGTCGACAAATAATCAAAGGCCTAGACTCAAAAAATTCATCGCAAGTAATGATTTGATAAATCTAATGCGAATTTGTGAAAGTACAACCTTAATTCAGGGATTTATTCTAAACGAAAATTTGTGCAAAATCAAATAAATTTGAACAGTTTATTTTGCTTTTCATTAGATAATTTTACCTCAATATGGAAAGATAGTTAGGAAAATCAAGTTCTGATAATTTTTTTAACAAAATTTCAATTTCCATTGCAAAAAAATTTATAGTTCACTAATTAATTGTTTTATTAAATGAAAAATTGCACTTCAAATTAAATTAAGTTATTTTAATATTTCTCAATCCTATAAATAAAATTCCGTACAGTTATCGTGCATTTTTATGATAAAAAAAAACTATAGTATAAAGGTTCCAGAAGCTGAAAAATACCTAGCAACTGAACTAGTTTTTATTTACATATATGGTAAAAAAGCTAATAATTTCAATATTGTCAAATTATTACGAAAGAAAGTTACGTATCATAATTAAACATGTAAAGTTGTTAATTATTATCTTCAAGATGTAACTCATACAGAACAATAATACAAGTATTACATTTTCTTTATTTTCCTTATGAAGAAAAGTTCAATTTTGCCTAGAATTCAAACGATGCATTTATAAACACACAAATGACAAACGAGGTTGTGTTCATCAAGCTTTGCTTTAATGAATTATTTGATTATCTTTAATATTAATTTTTTCCGAATTAATAATCACGTGTTCCAATCAACCTTGGATAAAATATATCGAATCTATTAAGTTATGGGACGAACTCTTTTGTTTACCACCGAACCAATATTTTCTTTCAAAAAATAAAATTTTCTTTATGTTATTTCGTATTTAAAACAATGCAACGAAAAAAATTCATGTGATAACGTTCAACCTAAGAGATTGAATCAAAGATTTTGCCAAATTGGATTTAAAACATTTACCAACTTTGATCATCATAATCGCGGAATGGAACACTCGAGTCTCCTCTATTTATTTTAAACAAGAAACGAGTTGTTGCAATTTAAATGATGGTGAATATCCAAGTTCCAAAACTATCTTTTTTCAGAAATTGAAAATGTTGGTTTTCTAATGTGGAATTCAGTAAAATTGGCTGATTTCAAAAATGAAATGGCAAAGTTTTTTAATTACCATTTTATTCTTTAGAAAACACAATAGTTGAAAATTTTTTAATGTAAGAAAATAATTTGTAAAAAAAAGTGTAGGTTTTAACGAATATAAAGGTATAAAAAAGTATAAATCATGATATCTTTCGCTTCCTAGTAATTCATATCACCATGCATTCTTGAAATAATTTTTATATATAAATTCACTAATAATATCCCAAAATTTAGGGATTCATTTATTCCATTCTTCATTATTAATGTTTTCTGGAAAGTTTGTTACAAGCGCTATTTAATTTTATTAAGTAAAAGAGGATTGTTTGCTTATTTCAAATAAAAGCAACCGAGAATTAAATACCTTAAGCCTCATAAACAAAGTTTCGATATACTTTTTAAGAAACATTTTTTTTTTACTATTGGTTTTTATTTATGATAAATAAACGGACATATGCAATTAGTCATACATCATAAAAAGTAATTGTATAAAAAAAGCGTCCGGGTACCGTTATGAATATGAGAATACACAAAGAAAGTCATCTTAGAATTTGCTCTCCTAAATATAGGGATGTTAAGCGGTCCTAGAAGTTTACAAAAAATTATTCTTACAAATTTATTATTAAACATGTCTATTATAAAGCTACTTAATGAAAAAAATAAACCCTCTTGGAATCCCAGTGTTTCTTAAAAATTTAAAATTTTAGGATTAGGACCGGTCCTATACTTAGCGGTCCCATCAAAATTGTCAATGAAATTTTTTATAAAATATTTGACATTTTTTTTTTTCTGATGGGGGTTACTTATTATGGATAAGTAATTAGACTTCTCTAGAGTTAGTAACCTCTTAAACCATAAGGACCGGTTAAGGACCGATTAACATCCCTACCTAAATACATTAAATAATAATATAAGAAAGAAACTCTGGATAAACTTTTTATTGTGCCTATGAATGTTTATATATTGGTTTGCAATATTATTAAGTAAATTCAAGTCGTATTTGGTTAGATTTAGCCAAGGATAAAAGAAAAGTAAAAAATCTGATTATGCAATTTAAAAATTGGCATAGTATAACTGTTTACCCAAATATTTATTCCAAATAATATTTTTATTAATTTTTTTTCATTAGACATTTTCTTTACTTTTAATAGAATTTGATTTTACCCCTGTAAAAGATTAAATTACAGATGGCCCGTCCCGTGTAAATTGATTAAATCTTATCCTAATGTAATATTTTTGATAAACCTTTGACATGATAGTTTTGCATACGGATCGATGTTGCTGGACAATTTCGTTCATCATTAATCAAGTTTTTTAGTATTTAAACGCCGTTACCAAATGTTCATGCTTAATTTTGGATAAAAAGTTGAATTTATTCTTTTTTGTTTCGCCTTTACGGGTAACACAACAAACATTTAATGTTGTGCAACAATGTGACATTGATCATCACTTTTATTTCCATCTCACACAATATAAAAGGGAGTTTCTTTTCTCATTAATACAAAGTCAGAATAAAATTATAATGGCAGATGATAAGTTTTTACCAAAATTATCACAAAATTTACTTCAATGTTTAGAGGATAATGAATATTATGACGTTACAATTGAAGTTGGTATGGATCCATATGTAAAAGTATTTCGTGCCCATATGATAATTTTATATCATCGTTCTCCTTATTTGCAAAGAATTTTGTCCACCAACAAAAAGAGAAATGATGGAACTTTGGTACATATTAAATTACAAAATATTCTACCTGAAAGTTTTCATGTAATCTTGAGGTATCTTTAAATATTTATAAAGATTTTTTTTTTTTTTTTTTTTTTTTTAAGAATACATTATTTTAATTATTTAAATTTTTTTTTGTGTGTGTGTGTTTTTATATTTCAAAGGTATATTAACGGAGCAAGACTTTCTTTGGAGTGATATGATATTTCAGATATTATTTATATTTTGGTTGCCGCTGGTGAATTAAGTATTCAAGAATTAATCGTCCATATACAATTATTTTTGATTGAAAATATAGATTGGATGGAAAAAAATTTCAACTTGATATATCAGACGAGTTTAAAACATGATTCTTTCATTGATCTTCAAAATTTTTGTACCAATTTAATGTTAAAAGAACCGGAAAAGTTATTTAATTCCGTTGATTCTGTTTCAATTCCAGAAAAATCTTTAGTAACACTTATTCAAAACGATAAACTTTCAATGAGTGGAATTAAAGTTTGGGAATATGTTCTGAAATGGGGAATCGCTCAAAATCCGGAACTTTCTTCGGATCCTTCCAGCTACTCAAAAGATGACTTCAAAGTTTTGAAGAATACATTACAACAATGCATTCCATTTATAAGATTCCACAATTTAACGGCCAGGGAATTTTTGAATAAAGTTCTTCCATACAAGAAAGCATTGCCAAAAGAATTATATGTAGATTTAAATAAATGTTTTTTGGATAATGACTATAGTCCAAGTGACGTGTCCAAACCTCACTTAACTAACGAAATTAAAAGGATTGGCTCAACTAATATTAATTCAAAAATTATCACAGAAAAACATGCTGAATTAATCTCAAAATGGATTAATAGAGTAGATGATAAAGACGAATTAAAAATACAATATGAATTTAAATTATTACTTTGTGGATCTCGGGATGGATTTACATCTAGAAAGTTCCATGACATTTGCGATAATCAAACTAATACTGTAACGATTTTTAAAATAAAAGATGAAGACGAAATTCTTGGAGGATATAATCCAATTGCATGGAATTACCGCAGGAAACCTAATTACACATATACTAATGATAGTTTTATATTTTCTTTTAAGGTTAAAGAAAATATTGAAAATTTTATTTTAAGTCGTGTAAAAGACGCTAGATATGCTATAATGAATGCTCGTACTCACGGTCCATCATTTGGTATAACAGATCTTATATATGAAATTCCCTTTATTAATAGTGTTTACCATTATAATTTTAGGTGTAAAATGACTTCTTATGAAAAAGAAATCAGAGAGTCTGAAGGTTCCTTTTCTATAGAAGAATATGAAGTATTTCAAGTTATAAAAATATAAATGAATAACAACATATTAACAACATACCGCGCGCGTGATATAGAATCAATTTTTAATTAATATATAAAACTTTTTCAATGTAATTTTTTATACTATTATTATTTTATCGAGAGATATTTTTCATGCAATTTGGATTCATTGTACTTTAATAAATTCTTCTTTAATACGTAATTTTAGGAAAATGCAGAAATTTAAGGCTTTTATAAAATCATTAATATTTTTCATTTATTGCTGCTATTCCTATTTATACATCTTGAAAAAATGACAAACTTCAAATCCAACAAATTGTTAAGTGAATCGCCTGGTGGCGTAAATCACGTGTAGAATTACTAATTCATTGTTCTCTCAATAGATTAAATAACGTTCTAAGTATTTGATAAGGTTATTTTAGCACTATCCAAATAAAAATGACATGACTACCAAAATTTGTTTATATATTATGAATATTATGAAGATACAATAATTAGGATTCATTTTGAATTTAGATTTGTTCATATTTATCTGCATTAATATGTAAGTATATAATTATATAAAATAAAGGATTTTAAAAATGTATAATATTCTCCAATTCTTTTAATTACATTATTGGAATATAACAAATATTAATAAATTATAAATACAAAAGAAATAACACCAATCTAGTCTTCCCCATATAAAGTTTGACGAATTTGAATTCAATAATTTTAAATTTTTCATAGTAGATCATTTATTTTTATATAGATTGCTTATCAAAATAATCTACATACTGTGTATAATTGGGTGATTTATTCAATCCTTATAATGGATTTCACATATCATTAATTACAAATTATAATTTAAAAAATTATTTAAATGTAAATAAATAAAATGTGGAATGCTATATAAGCATTTATTAGCTGCAAATAAGCAATGGTTTTGCAATATTAAAAGCCTTATTAATAATTAATAATTAACATTAAATTTAAGCTAAAACCCATGTTGGAGTGAATAATTTTTACATCGGATACCCAATAAGGTTGTGAAGATCTTATCAGTAAGTTTTTCATAAGAAAAATTTGCTTATAAAATATTTCTGTATCGTAAGGCCATTTATTTATTATTTTTATTATTCAAATGACGAAAAATAAAATGAATAAATAGAAAGGTTAGCAATTAAAATAAATTATAAAAATTTAAAATTATATAAAAAAAAAAGAACAACGATTTCAAAAAATAAAAAAAATTATTAGAGCCTCTCTGATCAGATCAATCCAAGGATTCTGATGCCTACAAAAAGGAAAAGGTAAGTAACTTTAATTGTTTAATTTGTTAATTTAATTAAAATAAAAATATTTACCTTTTCCTTTGATAGGATTCGATTCTGATCTGATCAATCTAAGGATTTCAGCATCTAAAGGAAAAAGTAAATTGTTCAGCATTCAGGAATTTTGTAATTTT
The DNA here is from genome assembly GCA_910591825.1 of Funneliformis caledonium. Lineage (NCBI taxonomy): Eukaryota > Fungi > Glomeromycota > Glomeromycetes > Glomerales > Glomeraceae > Funneliformis > Funneliformis caledonium. Next base: position 10,347 of record CAJVPQ010003494.1, read on the forward strand.
TACTTTGTTCTTTTTTGTAATACAAATAATTACCAAATCTAGGGGATGGCTAAAGTGGAGTAATATCACGTGACCTCACGTGAATATACAATAATTGGTTAGGGATAATGGGTAAACGCCATTGGCTAGGAGAATTAAAAATTAAAAAATAAAAAATAAAAAATAATAAAAAAAATAAAAATAAAATGTATACTTAACTTTATTATCAAAGAAAATACTCTACACGTTGAAAGTATCGTAGCTCTTTTTTCAGCTATGTTATTAGCACTATACTGTTTTTTATCTGGTCTAAGAGAAGTAAACTTTTATACTTGATTTGAAATGGGAAGGTTGCGGTAAATTATGGATTCTACTACCTCTTCGGCAGCCATGTTTCCTCTAGTTAATGAGGATTATATTACCTCTTCGGTGGCTACATTTCCTTTGTTTAACAAGGATTCTACTAGTTCTTTGGCGGCTATGTTTCCTCTAATCAATGAGGATTCTACTACCTCTTCGGCGGCTACATTTCCTTTGTTTAACAAGGATTCTACTAGTTCTTTGGCGGCTATGTTTCCTCTAGTCAATGAGGATTATACTACCTCTTCAGCGGCTACATTTCCTTTATTTAACAAGGATTCTACTAGTTCTTCGACGGCTATGTTTCCTCTAATCAATGAGGATTCTACTACCTCTTCGGCGGCTACATTTCCTTTGTTTAACAAGGATTCT
>CAJVPQ010003495.1:0-11056 GCA_910591825.1 Funneliformis caledonium
TAATAAACCAGTTAATACTTTTAGTTTACTTGATAAAGTTAAATCAAAATTATTTACAAATATAAAGAAATATTATCCTACACTTACCACTGAAAATCTAATTCCTTTAATATTAGATCCTCAGTTGAAAAAACTTGACTTTGCTTTAATAGATCAATAAGTTAATACTAAACAGCATTTATATGAATTGTTTGAATAAGAAAAAGAAGATTATCAAAAAGAAACTGGAATATCTAATTCTTTAGAAGTATCTCAACCAAAATCTTTAGCAAAAAAAAAAACTTTAATGGTATGACTTGCTAAAGATAATGTAGTTGCTCTTAATGAAGTTGATGAATATCTTCAACTACTAGAGATTCCATTAGATTCAAATCCTCCTGCATGGTAGAATAAAAAAAAGACAAATTTCCTATTTTAAGTTGTTTTGCTCAAAAGTATTTGGCAATTTCTGCAACATCAATTGCAACTGAATGACTTTTTTCTGATGCTGGTAATCTATTAACTAATAAAAGAACACATATAAAGTCAGAATTATTTAAGAAGATTATATTTTTAAAAAGGAATGCGTCTAATTTTAATACAATCCATCCTAATATAACTAATTAAACATACTGTACCAATATACTGACTTTAATAAAAGTTTTATTTTTGTTAAATATCCATTATAATTAACAATTTTCATGGGTTTAATAAATGTTATGAATGCAAAAAATAAGTGAATAAGAAAATTTATTTTGCAAGCGGGCTTATTTAATTTAATAAACTAATTTGTTTAATCAGTATCAGACGCATTGCTAAATCTGATTGCAATAAATAATAGGCTTAGTTTAATTCTTATAATTTGAATTTATTTTTATTTAGAAAATGCTAACATCGATAAAATTTTGGTACTTCTACAACATTAAATCATAATTTCATAATTTATTTAAATAAATAAATTAACTATTATAATTAGTGTTCTATAAAATCAGATTGGATCAGATTTTATTCAAATCTGATCTGATCTGATTTTCATTTTTTAGGATCTGAATCTGATCTGAATCTGACGGATCTGTTAAAATTCAAATCTAATCTGAATCTGATAGATTGAATCTCAAATCCAGATCTGACAAATCAGTTTAAGTCCAAATCTGATCTGATTCAAATCCAAAAGTATTATTGAAAAAATGAATTTTTAGTTCTAAAAGAGATCTAAAAATGTTTCTTTTTAATGAAAGAAATCTTTTCAGCTCTAAAAGAGTTCTGAAAAATCATTCCTTTTCATTGAAAAGAACCTTTTCAGCTCTAAAAGAGTTCTGAAAAGTCCTTCCTTTTTAATAAAAGGAACCTTTTCAGCTCTAAAAGAGTTTCAAAAAGTCATTCCTTTTTATTAAAAGGAATCTTTTCAGCTCTAAAGAGTTCTGAAAAGTCATTTCTTTTCAATGAAAGGAACTTTTCAGCTCTAAAAAAATTCTAAAAATTCATTTCTTTTCAATGAAAAGAACTTTTCAGCTCTAAAAGAGTTCTGAAAATTTGTTTCTTTTCAATGAAAGGAAACAAATTTTTGGCTCTAAAGAAGTCTAAAAATTTGTTTCTTTTCATTGAAAAAGAACTTTTCAGCTTTATAAAAGTTGAATTCAGATCTGACAAATCAGATTCGAATCTAATCCGAATCTGATGAATTAGATCTGAATCTGAATCTGAATCTAACAGATCCGATCTGATCTAAATCTGAATTTGAATTAGATCTGAATCTAACAGATCCAATCTGAATCTAATTCGTCAGATTTAAATTAGATTCAAATTGATCTGAATCTATGCAAATACTAATTGTAATATAAATAAAAAAATTTTATTAAAATTCATTTGTAATCTTTGTCTAACTAACTAGTTTAATTTGATAGATCTGATATATCTAGGTATAAACAACTTATTAATCAACTGTTAAACTATTATCTAACCATTAATAAACCAGTATCCATTTTTTATTCACCTGTTAATTTAACAGATTAAACCTATAAACAAACTGGATTAAAATTTTATTAACAGTTATCAATCCAGATTAGTTTTTTCTTAATGGATAAACCTGGTTTATCCATTAACAAATTGGGTCTAAATACTATCTAAATTTATTTTATTAAAAAAATAATATTTAATTTATAAAGTAAAAAAATTTTTTTAGTAGTTTTCTCTCTTTTTATTACAAAATACTCTAATAAACAAATTTATTATACTAGTAAAGATATGATAAATAGTCATAATAAAAATTATTTATAATGTATAAATAAATTAATTATTACTTTTAAATCATTATTAATCAATTTGTTAAAGAGCATTATAATAATTTATATATAAAATTAAATAATTTTCTTAGGATTTATTTGCATCAAAAATCTTCTAGAATTTTTCTAATAATTGCTATTAATTTAATATAATAAGTAATTTTTATTAAGATGAAAAAAATGAAGCCAATCATTTTTGTATTTTAATTGTTTTAAAAGATTATAAAAGAGATGAATTATGCTTTTCTTAATTTAATCTTATAATATTTTTAAAATTAGAACAAATTTTATTATTTCATTTTTGTTTATTATTACATGATAATTATATCTTAACTAAAGACATTAGATATAATATTATTTTTATCATTTATATAAAATAATGTTAAAACAAAAATAATATATTATTAAAAAAATTTATGGTAATTTTGAAAAAAAAAAATTGAAAGAGATAATAAAAAAAATATTATTTCTAAATAAATCTATTTAAAGCTCCTTAAGATTTATCAATAAAAAAATTTATTACTTCAAAATCATTTCAAATTAAAATAAATTTATATAAAGATTAAAGAATATCTAACATTAATAAGTAATATTAAATATTATTATATAAAAATTAAATTAATTTAATATACTTAATAATAAATTTTTTTTTAAATTTAAAAAGAGTTAGATTGGTTTAAAAGCAAAAGATAAAATAAAATAAAATCTTCTATATTTTTAATATCATTAATTTTTTAATAAATATATTTATTATTAAAATTTAATAACTTTAAATTTAAAGTAAAACCAATTTTATACTTATTATAAAATGAAACTAAAAATAAAAAAATGCAGTTAAAAAAATTTCAAAGAAAAATATTATTAGAAAAAATAAAAAAATAAAATTTTTATTTAATAATACAGTACAAAAATTATGAAGGTATTTTATTAATTTAAACTTAAAAATAATTTATCATATTTGCATATAAATTTATTTAAAAAAGCAAAAACAAAAAAATTGGATAATAATATAAAATAAAAGTCTATAGACAATTGACTTCGAATTTCTTCTTTTACGCGATCATATGATAAATATTTTTATTTTCATTTATCATTTTTCAATCATCCTTCTTTTTTTTTTTTAGCTAACATAAAGGTTAACAAAATTCCTTCCAACAGCTAACCTTACTTCAAATGCCATTAAAACAACTTCAACTGAATTAATTGTAATGTGATCTCCATCTTCATCTTGATACTTAATACGTAGGGGAATACTTTCGTCACGCATTGTAGCACACAAACGTATCTTATGTTCACACGATCACATAATTCTTTATATTCAATTTCTTTAGGAACAACGATCACAAAAATGTCTTCAGCATAATTTACTTGAATTTTCATTGTTGTGTGGCTATACTTCGAATATTGATTACCTTTTTCTAATCCATTGGTAGGTGATGATAAAGCACTATTCGAAATCGGAACATTAGTGTTAATACCATTTGTATTAGATGTCTGTGATGAAGTAATTAATCCGCTGTGTCGCAGATGTGATTCCGATTGAACCCCGTTACTCATTGCTATATTGTCATTAAGAAGATCAGGAAAAGGTTCCATATTTTCCCATTGATCTTCTTGAATCTCATGTATATTTGAATTACTTGCAGATCGTAAACGGTTTGAACTAGGTGCTGAGGTTTGTTGCAAAACTGGAGTAAGTCCAACAGATGCACGTTGCAACGGTGGAACAGGATATTCATCATCATTTCCCATCATAACTTTGACTACTGGACGTTAGTTGATTGCTGTTGCTCGACACTTTTCTTTGCCAAATATTCATTGAATTATAATGCGAAGATGTACTAGCACTACTACGAGCAGATGGAACGGATAAGAAGGTGGAGAATTTGGAAAATAACTTGATTCTCCTTGATGATGTATGACACTGGTATGACACTGGATGGAAACGTTGCCATTGTAGGTGGAGCGGTCGACCCGTTACGTGATGTGGGCAGCATGGAAAATTTGATATTGAGGTAGATTATTTGGGATGCCTGGTAATGGAGGAGAACTAGGGTTCAAGTTATAAGGTGGTGATGGTGCCGTCCCATCATCTGTTTTTGATCTCGTTCTTCCATTATAAGATGTAAGCAATTGTCCATAGGGTAACGATTGACTTTTAAATTTATTATTATTATTATTCCCCCAATCGTCTTCCTCTTCCTCTTCATAATTTTCTTCATCCTCTTCATCATCAATAAATGATGCAGCATCGTCATCACGACGAGAATACAAAGGAAGATCAAGGTTCGCTAACGATGCTAATTGTGTTGGAGACTTGAGTTCGCTTGGTCGTTGTTGTTGACTCATCCTTTGAATCTGAGCTATTATTATTTTGGCTTTTTGAATCTTCAAGCAATTTTGAGTGAGAAAGGTTCCATTTCTTATATCTCCTTTCCAAAATACCTTCAAAGACCACGCTAGTATTTATTACATAATTGGATACAATAAGCGTGAAACACTTATTTAGTTTAAGAAGAAATCATCTATGATCCTTTGAATTTGAGACTTATTGAGTCGTGAGATGGAATCTGCAATATATGATATTATTCGCCTAATCTTATCTACTCCTATTGCTCCAAATAAAACATAAATATATCGGGCTTTTTTTGTTTCTGACGTAAATTAACCCGTGTTATTCCAGGAAGATGTCGCTCAACTTCATTATAAACTTTACTTCTGGCTGCTTTTTCATTGATTTGATCGTTGCTTACAATTTCATGGACTCTATTTTCAAACTTTTCTCCATAATTAAACCAAGATAAAATCTCCTTTTGATTACCATGCCTTGCATACTTTTCAGCACGATTGGCTTTTTGATATAATCGTGCTAAGTTTTCCGAAGATTGTTCAATTTCGACAGGAATTAGCCCATCTTCATGTTCTTCACTATCGCTCTCCTCTTCAGTAGATACGGGTGTGATTAATTCTCGTAATATACCTTGGATTTTACGAGTAAGAGCTAAGCTTTGAGTTAATTGATTGTCATCACTAATATCCATCTCTTCGGTAGTCACTGATTCCTCCTCTTCTACGATCAATTCCTAAAGATAGTTTGATAGTGAATAGAAATAATGCATTTAATGTAATTATACAAATCTTGGAAAGTGATTACCAAATCAGTTTAAAAAAAAAATTTCACCTCTTCATTGTCCATATCTTCATGATGGTTGTTGGATTCGTGATTGTAATCGTCAAGGATATGGTTACCTGAATCCTGTATAGCGCTATTATCAACGTCGGTTAATACTTCATCATTATTGAGCTCGCGATTGTAGTCACGATATCGAATTGTTCGATTTGAACGAGGATGATAGCTATAATCAATACAACCTCGACGACGGTGACGGCGCAGATAGACATTATCATTGCTATCATCATAATTATGGTATTCCTGATCATTGCCATTGGTATCAACTAGTGCATCCTGTGAAAATTCCTCAGTATTAAATTGTTCATCGGGACCATCAGAAATCGGGATCTCTAAATCAAATTCATTATGATCATATAAAATTTCTTGCTGTGATTCAGAATCATTATCCATCAGATCTGTTTCTTTATGATTAATGTATTTATTCATAAGCTCAGCAAGCTTAGCACCTGTTACTTGTATTATGTTATTAAAGTTGGAAAGAGTCTGGAGGAGACGTTCTTTTTTAGCTTTATATTCTAAAAGATTTTGTCTCTAAAAATAATATTAGGCATTATTGAATACATTTTACAAAGTATTTATATATAATTCATGAGTTTACTTACCAACTCGCATTCCTCAACCACTTCTAGCCAATAAGTTTCCAAATAGTTGCGTTCTATCTCTACCTGTTGTGAGTGTTTTGATACAAGACGGTAACATAAACCCATTTCTCCTCCGAAATCAGTAGATCATTACCAACAAAGTTAGGGTGCCCAAGCAGTGAAAACTGGGATGGTTACCAGCAATGAAAGCTCAGTAATTCTCCTAGTTAGGATGAGACCCAAATAGGAGTTGCCCTTCCTTGCAAAATAAAAAAAAAACGCACCTTATTTTTTATATTTATAAAATTACTTTCATCTAACTTTAGTGCTTCCTTTAAAAATCGACGGGACCAGGAGTCATTGAGGTCCTTCCAATAAGTTGAGGAATTTGTAGAATCAACAATTATGTTTCGGTATCGGAGTAGGAATCCACGATAAGATTTGTTCCTTCGCTTTTTTAGATAATCTATAAGAGCTAGAAAATCAAAAGGTTGGTTAAAAGCTGAATTTTACTATAGGAAAATAGCAAATTATAAAGCTTACCGTTGTACCCAGCGTAAACTTCACGAGTTTCTTCAGCGTTAATATGTTCAGACATTTTTATTATATTATTATTTGAGAATAAGAAATAGGATAATCATTTTAAAAGAAAGTTTTATATATGTCTGATCTGATCGCGTTCACGTGATATGGAAATTATTTAATAGTGTATATCACATAGGAAAATCAATTACTGCGGATTTTCACTCTGTAATACATGTCGATCATCAATCTTGCCTTTACTATGTATTTACTAGTAAAAAATTGAGGCGTTACGATCAAGTTTATTTACATATCTAAAGTTAACTTTGTATGACCGGCCACCCGGATTTTTGCTTTTAAAAGAAAAAAATTTTTTAAACATTTTTATTGTTTCATAATCCGGCTACCCGGTTAAAATTTTATATTTTTTGTTTTGCGCATTCATATAATAGACTATTACATGTATTATCAAAAATAAAAAGTCAAATCAAGTTTAATAAAAAGAAAAAAGTAAAGTTGTTAATTCAATATTTCCTCATTAATGAAATGATTATACAATTATAATTTTGTCTTGGATGATGTTGTCTTTTGGATGATATTCGAATAATATTATCACAATAAACCAATTCTATTTATTTAAATGACTTCGGTTAACTAAATTCTGCATGAATTTATACTTTTAAAGAATTAAAGATCGTTAGCATTCCTTTTCTAACCGTGCTTCTGAGTAATTTTCTTTTCTGACTGCGCTTCTAAAATGACTTTCCCTTTCCTAACTGCGCCCCTAAAAGAGACTTTCCCTTTTCTAACTGCACTCCTAAAAACAACTTTTCTTTCCTGACTGTGCCCCTAAAAGAGATTAAAAACATGTAACAAATTTGATTATATAAATTCAAAAAGGTACAAATACGTTAAAACAATCTTTCCTTTAAGCTTTCAACAAATCTTTTATTGTAATTCAGCAAAAAATGCCATTCGCAAATATTCGCATCACTAAAGGGTCAAAAAATCTTTATGAATGGTATATTCATCCTATTCCTTATAAAATGACAATCAAGAATTTTTTTGAAAAACTTATAACTAGAGAACTGTCTTTCGAGTCTAATATTGTTATAACAAATTTTGAGATCATAAATCATGTTAAAATAAGCGAGACACCAACTGCAATTACAACTTAATTGTGATATTATGGAACTTACGACAAATATAGGAAAAATATACATTATCAACTCAAAACTGATAATGTAATTCCTAATTTGATATCACAGCGAAACAGCCTTATGATCCTAATGCAAAATGCATGCCAAACCTAATTGCACTTGCCAACCTTTTTACAATCAGAAAAGTCAAATCTTAAGCAAAAGCTGCGTAATAACCTAGTTGATTGGATTCAACGTCATGGTAGAGAATAGTCTACTCAATCATATGCGAATACATAAGAGAAACAATTTACAATTAACTTAACTGAAATGATTTAGTATATTGATATGCGTATCACCAGAAATTCAAAAAACAGAATTATCACATATCTGAACTTTTTCTTGAGTTTTTTGATTGTGCAAACCCAAAATCATACAAGCAATCGCAAAAATCCTTGATGCAAATGAACTAAATCTACATTACCAAACTTTTGCTCTACATGCTACATCATTATGAATGTTGATGATAAATTTTAATTGGCTTTGTGATGCATTTGACAATCTCATTATTACCATTTCAAATTTTATAGGGTTTCTGCAATGCTAACGCGATATTGCTGCTATGAATCATGCATCAAAAACTTCTATATGAACTGTTAACCAAGCTATAACAATTAAAATTTATAACCAAAACATTTGGGTCACGCCTGCTGATAAAGCCAAATACTATTATTTCAAATACTTGCTCGCTGATTTATTGTCGTAAGAATCAGTTGATATTGAAGAATACTTACCAACTAATCCTGTATAAGTAGCAAAAATAATATTGTTAAGACTATTAATGTAGAACTCTAACTAACAAACAATTTATTATAGACAAAGAATGCGTTATATCTAGGGCTTATCTCATGTATTTCCTTTTAAGATTAGAGAATATCGATTTAATTCTAAAAATAATTCTTTTCAATCTGAAAAATTGATGAACAAGCTAATAAAATGTTAGTATTGTAAGAGAATATGCGAATTGTAAATAAATTGTAAACTGACGCATCTTGTTATCATACATGAGCAATGCGAATAAATTATTTATATAAATATGATCTGCTTCTTCCAAAGGTTAAGCTATTAGCACTTCAAACAAACTACCGAATATTAACAAGTGACATCTCTGTAGCTGAAACTGAAAATGAAGCAAAAGTTGATGAACATGTTAGACTCATTTTAGAACTTAAAGATCTAGATATTATCATCGATTTACGTGAACATGATAATAGAAGACCAAATAAATATGATATCTTCTAGAGAATTGCAGATCAATTTCTTGCAGGAAAGTAGTAGATGCTGTAATTGCTGTGGATAAACGCAGGTATAATACAATCATGCATCTTGCGATCACAATCTCAGTAAATAATTTTCTGCATCATATTAAGTGTGAGTGTTCACTTGAAATACTAATTCCTAGTGCACAATGATTACGATTACAATTTTAGCCCAAAAATCTAATAAGACTTAGTAGTTTACAATTCACCAGTCGCTTATCTCTAAAGTTTATGATTCAAACATGTCAGTTATGAACTTACCATCCAGATGTTTATTATACGTCAGCATTATTTCGCTATGAAAAAAAATTTGCTATAAAGTTTAGTAAAATCACAAATTTGGTCTTTTTAAATGATAAATATTGTTGTAAGGTTGGTGAACTTAGATTTTTAGTCACTGCAGTAGAGAGAGGAAAAAAAGTAGTGGTCAGTAAGGATACTATATTTACAGTTGCAAATCATGATTTCATAAAACAGGAATCATACTGAGTGTAATAATGATATGTAACATATCCAAATCAATTAATGGTGATTTCTATTTAGGAAAAGTGCACATTGGGTTAAAAGATCCAATCTTTCAACCTTTTTCACCTATTTGCCATATAATTGAGCTGTATAATATACTTCTTAAAGAAGAACTTGTTGATAAATCTGTGTTGTGTCTCTATACAGATAGTGAATCAGATCATTGGTATACATATACTTGTGTTTAATTATCATATATTTGTCTTTTCTTATATTAGATTTTGATTATTTTGTTGCTATTCGAACTCCACTACAATATTCATAAAAAATCCTGTTGAACATATTATGTTGATTCTGAACCTAAGATTACAAAGTGTTAGTTTAATGCAAATTAAAATGAATGATCAGTCAGAAAAATTAATAAGCAAATGTGGTATAATGAATAAAATCCACAAAATTGCTGAGAAAAATTTTACCTTAAAGGGAGACCTAATTGCAAGTCTCTAAGCTCCAATTGGTTTACTTCATAATGTGTTCAATCACCAATCTCTTAAAGATGATCCCTTTAAAACATTTATTGTAATATCAGAAATGGAAATAGAGAGATTCTGGAAAATGATTCAGCTTATGGATGATAGTATTACCTATGAAGATCACACTGCAGAACAAATAAAATAGAGGGTAAGTAGAATACTGATTGAGTTATTCAAAGAAGATTTTGACCACTTGATTAAATTATCTTTATTTAAAGTTACGTTTATAAGAGTTAATGAAATACTGTTGCATATCAAGGCATTACTTTTTTTTAATAAAAAAATGTGGTGAATTAGCTTGTACTATTTGTTGTCCTTCTTATTATTTATCAGAAGATTTTGAATAACTACATTATCTTTCAGATTCAGTACCTAAAGAAGACTTGCAACACAAGTCATTTGAAGAATTGTATGGTAAACAAACAACAGAAGATCATAGACCTTTGCTTAAGAATGTCAAGATAAAAACAAGGGTAAAATGAAAACTACAAAAATGAAACATACTATGTCATTTTGCCCTTCTGCTACATGTGGGTGTTACTGTAAATTGTATTAAATGTGAGAAGCTGCATCTTTTATTCAGCACAAAGAAACTTTTTGAAAAGGACAAAACGATGCTACGAGAATTCTTGGATATAATTTTTATACCTGTAGTATATCTTTTCGTAATACTTGTGATTTTGCAATGACCATATCATAAAAAAAACCAAGCATATAAGATGATATAAAGAATAAATAGATGAAAAAGATGACTGTGATGAAAATGAACATGAACGTGAAAATTCAGATTTAGATTCAAATGAAGTGTCTGATAATGCGAAGGAAAAGTCTGATAATATGGAAAAAGAATCTGATAATATGAAGGATTCTATTTATGAACTTTTTTAAGAGTTTATGTTAATAACTTGTGATCGTGTTTATCCCAAGTTGAGAGATCTTATTACTCAACTAAAATCTACTCAGACATTTCCCTATAAAAAATTTGCATACGTTTTTTCATTATTATAAATAAGTTTTGTATACGTTTTTTGAAATTCCGTATC
>CAJVPQ010003496.1:0-11055 GCA_910591825.1 Funneliformis caledonium
ATATGAAATTAATATGTAAATTATCGAAATATACTTATTTAAAAATGAGGTATTTAATCGCAAAATTATTGTTGATCAGTCATTTTTGCTAGGTGAGTGTACAATAATTATTCAGGCAAGATAAATTAGTATCTGAATTCTGAAACAAGTTGTTCTGTCTTTGTCTTTCCAGCTGCGTATAATAGATGCTATCAGAATTACATTCTTACCCTTCTAGTTTTTTATAGTAGGTTTATTATATTTCTCAAAATTTATAAATACTGCTATTAGAAGTGATATTATTCCCTACCTTTTGAATAATATATCTTCTACAATTTTTATAGATTTGTTTACCAAACCTGCATTAGTTCATAGGTTTGAAGTTAGTATAATATGAGCTCCTTTTGCAAGGAATATTTGTACTTTAAGTCCCTTTGAAATTTCTGAACTAATACACATAATTTCTCTTCCTTCACTATGTACTATGCATATTTTTACTTTTGGTTTATTCAACCTTTTGAGCATCTCATTATTTACCTTATCTACTTTAATCTATTTTATTAGTAGAAATACAGCATCTTGAAAACTGTTATGTTCTGTCTCATTTAAGTTTTCTTTGAATTGTGTTATAAGGGTAATCTAATCATTTAACATCCTTTCCCTTCTTGTAATCTTAATAGTATATCTCTCTGAAATCCTGTTGCTTATTTTTAGATACCGTTAAACTATGTCCAGTTTGTATACCTCTTTAAATTGCTTGTATATTACTATTTCACTGTTTGATGAATCATCATATAATAGATTATTAACATACATAGATACGTCACATACTGGTAGAAGTTGTCTAAAGTCACCAAATAAGATTATAGAACATTCGCCAAATGGTTTTTTTTAGAAATGCTTATCTTAGTCTTATGTTTATTAACTTAGGCATTCTTCTCCCTACCATACTCTTCTCAAGTATCTTACGTTTTATAATCTTTTCTAAAATTATTTTAGACATAAGTTGTTCAGATCATAATTTTCTTATCTTTATCAACATATATAAGCAAAAATCTTTCTAATAAGAAATTATTACTTATAGTTAATTTTTACATAATCTCTTGTATTAACTTTATTTTAACTTTAGTAAAATAGAGATTAAAAATCATCACGAAAATCCGATCAATTAATATTCATCAATCCAAAGTGCCATTCATGTGCAGGTTCCAGACTCGAATCAAGTCCTAATAAAGTCATGTTTGGGACTTTACATCGTTATTATCTTTCTGGACCATATGAATATTTTTAGCTGAAATGTAAATATTCCAAATAACAAGCACGTTCATGCACTCCTACATGCTGGAAATTTGAGAATAAATGCCCTCCGGTTTTCATTTTTTTGATGATAGGCGTTACAAATTGTAACGTGCACATGGATTAATTTCAACGATCCACAGCCTAAGGATTGAATTCGGAATTTTTTGCGAATACGTATGATTTCGGCGTAATTGTTTCGAATTATGGAATCTGTAAAGAGATACTAAGTAAAAAGTTATTAAAATGTAGTTGCGGTAATGATAAGATCAAAGGTTCACATACGCTTATCTTTAATTATCCTCATAACGCCATGAATATTTCAGCAGAAATTCATAACGAAATCGTTATATTCCGAATATCAGCTGAAAGGCAAAATTATCAACAACACGTGAAAAATTATTTATTAAGAGTGTTTTAATAAAAAATTATTTGACTACAGTATTAGAAAATACATCTGAAAATAATGGATTATTTCTAATTAAATCAATAGCCTTTCTCGCTTTATGTCTTAGTATATCTTCCTCACTCATCTCCTCATAAAAATCCTAAATTAATATGCAATCATAAATAATAATCTCTTTAATAAGCATTAATAATCTAAATTAATTTACCTCTAATGGTGCAATATCATCAACTTGCGTATAAGCATTATCATAAATCTTTATACGTTGCCCTCCAGGCAAACCCGGCACACGCATCATCTTAACCATCCTACTAATAATATCCAACGCCTTTTTACGATGCGATAATTTGACCATCATGATTTTTCTCCCCCCTTCTAACCAAAAAAGGTGCCAGCGTTCGTTCAGGTCTGTTAATACACCGATAACCTTAATCTCTTCGTTCGTCAAAAAGTCGGCTGCGACCATTTCTGCAATAGCTTGCCATATGTTTTGCTCCTGCGGCACTTTCTTTAACTCTATGGTAGCCCGAGTTTCAGCTTTAGCAATTAAGTTATCAATATACTTCTGCTCCACCACCACATAGTCAGTTCCGCCTTTGATCTTGAATGGAAAAGGAGAATTTTCGGTAGTAATGTCGAGAAAACTTTTGTGGTTTGCAACGTTAAAGACAACATAATCTTTTGGAAGGTTTGGTTTTAGATGTTGGTTTAAGTATTGAGATATCAATTCCAATTGGTTTGGGTCACTTTCAGTGTAATCATTCCATTCGTAGGGTTCTATATCATTCTTTGGCAATGGTCCGGTAAATTCCACAGCACTTAGGTTAAAATTAATGTGCTTAAGAAAGCTATCGAAGTTCTCTTTATTAATAGTCGAATATGCAACCGTTTTTTTTTCTTCCGTTATACATTGATATATCTTTGACATAGATTCCAGCTGTTTATCCATAAATTCATGCTGTTTATCCATCTTGGCGTTGATTTCAGCGAGGGAAGAAGTCTGGGCGACTAGCATAGGCGGAAAGAGTCGAAGTGAAGATAAAAGATGTTAGTAATGGAAAAAGAAATGACAGTGAGAAAAGTAGTGTAGGTTTGGATGCAGTCGTGGTACTTACCAGTTGCATCTATGATAGCGTGAAAAGTGTTTTTGACAGGAAGGAAAAGCACAAGAGTAAGTATTCGGTATTGATACACCCTACACTATGCACACACTACTCAATGTCCCAACGCCCGAGTCACAAAGTCGTTACCTGTTTGAGTACTAACGGCAACTAAAGCATCTCCCCACTTCTTCTTTTCTTCCAGCCAAAAAGTCTCTTGTTGCACCAAGACGTTCTTTTCCCCTTGGTACTCTTCCTCCCCTCCACGTCTTAAAACTTCTAACCTATCCAACTTCGCGCTAGCCTTATCAAATTCCTGTTTAAACTGAGCGGTGTCCATGTCTGTTTGGTGAAGTGAGATATGCTGCGCGATGTGATCTAATACGCTGATCAGTGGCTTAATCAATGACGTATTGCTAGGAACTTTCTAGATGTTTTCACAGTGTAACTATTGTTCCATAATCGTCCGTAGTGTATGATGAACAAACGGATATAACTTATTCAAAAATCAACCACAACGCAATAAATATTGTTGAGACAATACATCTTTAAAACAATAAAACAAATCTGTCAACTCCCCAATAACACTCCTATGAAAAATGCTTAATTTCCCGAGCGAATTCTTTTTTGAAGTATTTATTGGCTTCGTTCTCGGCCTGTTGCTCAATGGCATAATTTATAATAACCAACTCCACAACATGGGACTATTAACCAAGATCATAAAGTCCAGGAAGTTGTCAAAAATGAAACTGTCGGCGAACAAAATTTATTCGCCAGATATCGAAACGTTGTAGAACGCTTTGAGACAATTATACTATAAACAAATCAAATTAGATTCAAAATTTTTGTTTAACGAAATGGCGTTTGAAATTTCCAAATTGCTGAATAATCAAAAGACCATTGCTGTATCAACAATAAGAGATTTTTACCTTTGACGAACAACTCTGCGGAAAAAGACGATTGAACAACGTTGGATCGATGAAAAATAGAAGGAAAACGTAAACTACTCAGATGAAGAAATAGATAATATTGATAATATTATTAATAACAGTAATAGTATAAAAGATAATGAAATTTAAAATTTGCACCGGAGTGACCAAAGAATAGGTTATACTCATAAATGGCTTTGAGCCCGAGTATTTTCCTCCTATGCAATCACTCTGATGCTTTTAATAATATTTATATTTCAAGAGCGCGCGTTCAATAACATAAACAATAAAATTTATGCTTACGAAAAAATTGAATTATTTTTACATGTTTGACTCTTTATTACAATTGTGTCAAAGCTCAATTGATGCGCTTAAGCAGTCTTTTATCAAGACTATAAGGAACAATCTTTTGTTGATAGATCGTTCGATCAGCGGAGGCCTTTTATGTTAAAATGCTTCTCTTTACCTTCCTTTAAATTTTCGTTTTTTTTCTTGGTTCATCATAAGTTGAGGTTAATGTTCGTTTATTGTTTATTATCTTTCGTTCTTCTTGAGAGATTTCGTAAGTAATTTTTTCTTTATTAAGATATTCTTTGAGAATTTTGGTGTCATTCATTTTAAAAATATAAGGCGCAATTTTTTCTCCTTGAGCTTTTTTTAGAATACTTCTAATGGTGCTGTAATTCTTTAGTTCCATAGTGGATTTAATGTAAATTAGTTTCATATTATATTTTTTATATAGAGGTAGTCCTATATTAATCACATTATGGTTTATATTCATCACATTCTGGTATGATAAAGTGAACATTAAAATTAACCAGTCCATAAGTTATGAATAAGCAGTGTTATTACTTTTCAAAATATCATCAGTCACCCTGGTCAATTTTACAACCATAATCATCCTCTCATTTATGTCATATAATCAAATATTCACTTTGTCTGGTTTTGTTGCAGCATGCGTCATATAAGCTGTTTTGTTTTAACAATAATATATTAGAAGAGATGATTTTACAATATTTTTTAAGATATATGGATTTTTACTTTTTTAATAAAAACTGCTTTAAGTTTCTCAATTCTTAAAGATTGTATATAATATAATAGTAACATATTTATTAGATTATTTTTGTTTTACTACTAAGGTAAATATTATTTAATTTATTAATTTTATTTGTAATTATTTATATTAAGTATTAATTCTTTACCTGATCCAATTGATAATATACAATTTGGTTCTATTTTTTAGTAAAGTTTAGTTTTATTTGTATTAAAAATATCATTTAGTAAATAATCTGCAAGAAAATTTTGAAGATTTTTACACATATTATTTAAAGCTTTTATAGAAGTACTTGCTGATTTCTATGTTTAAAATAACATTCAAATTTATGACATTTTTTAAAATCTACTATCTATCCTTCTAATTCTTTAAAATCTAATTCATTTAATAATATTATAAAATTATTTGCTTTCTGTGTTAATAGTTTACTATTAATAGTAATGTTATTTTCTATTATCTTTTTGATCTTAAAATTTAAAGTCTCTTCAATTTGTGAAAATTTTACATTAATTTATCTTTTAAGTAAAACTTTATAATAATTCAATTTTAATTCTAATTATTACTTTTTTCTTTTAAAATATCATATATAATTCCTTCTAAAATATTATATTTTTGAGCAAGCTTCTTATTCTTAGATTTTAGCTTTTATAAACTCTTTAAACAAATTTTTTTTTTTGAATTCTAGTAAGAAAAGCTCTAATTTTTTTTTATTTCAGAATCCTTTCCTTTATCAATTTTAATTTTTTTATTTTTTAGCATTTTAAATAAAAAATTTATCAAAAAAAATTATAATATCAGAATCATATTCAGTTTGAATATTTAAAATATCATTTTATTTTTTTTAATATAAAATTTTCTTTAATAGTTACATTTGCTACTAAAAAAAATTTGTTATAAACCTTAAAATTTTGACAAAAAATTCATTATATCAAAAACTTCATTTAATAAAATATCATTTTATTATAATTTATATCATATTACTAATCATTATATATAATAATAAATCTTATTAAAAAAATTTATTATATACAACTATTTTATTTAATGATACTGTTTATATAATTTATAGTAACATGAAATTCAAAATACAGAAATTTGTTATAAAGCATTTTGACTGTATTATAAATTTATAAAATTAATTTAAAAAAAAATTTTTTAAATTTTTAATTTTTATAAAAGTAAATCAAAGTAATTTTATAGTCAAGTAGGCAATTTTACTTGTAAATCTTTATTATTTAAAGAATAATATAATAAGAATTATATTTAATTTTTTGAATTGTTTTAATATAAACATTTTTAATTAATAGTTATTATAATTTCTTTTTATATTATACAGTCAACTTTCTATAAATACATTCTCTATAAATGCAAATCCTTTATAAATATGCCTTTTTATTTGATTTCAATTTGAGCCTTAGTATTAAATACATATTTTTTATATATACTTTTTGTAAATGTATTCTTTATAAAAGATTTTATATTATTTACTTAATTTTTTATATTACCTTAATTTTAGATTAATATTATATAGATTTATATGTATTCTATAAATGTACACCTTTTTTTAAATATATTCTTATACTTAATTCTATAAGGAATGCATTTATAGAGAGTTGATTGTATTAATTAAAATTTTATTATTTATTTTTAAATAATAGAGGCTCAATTATTTTTATATAATAAGTTTTTTTTAAATTTCTATATTATTCTAATTTTTAAACTTATAATTTTATAAATATAATTTTTTTAATTAATTAAATTTATATAAAATAAATTTAATATGAAAAAAGATTTTACTAAGAAAAATATATAAAATATAATATATAAAATATTTTTATTAATAAATACATATATACTTTGCAATAAAAACAGAAAAAAAAACAAATTTTACTTTATATCCTAAATATTAACTCAAAATTTTTTTTTTTTTAGAGTTTTCTTTTTATTACAAAACTTCTATTTTTTAAAATAATTATATTGTTTATTTATTTTATATAATTAATAAATTATCAACATTTTGATAATTTATAAATGTATAATATTAGTATAGAGTATTGAAAAATAATGACAGTTTTAGGTTTTAATCTAAATTTTTCTTGTTGATTGGCCATTTCAAATTAACCGAAATTAATCATCATTAAAATTTAACCAATCCTGATTTTCTTTATACGAGTTATAAGGATAAGATCTTTAAATGGATAGAAGAATTCATTGAAGAAAAGTATTAAGGTAATAGTGACGAGCTCTTTGAGATATACAATAAAAAAGTATTATCAAGCTTGTTTTTGTTTTTTTCTCTACCTTTAATATGAATAAAATTGTATTATATTAATAAATAGGATTTAATGTTATCCTACTTCGATTCAAGGCGTGATTTATTAATGCAATAAATATACTTGCCTCAAATAAAAATGATATTTTCTTTCGTACTTTGATAAAACTCCTAAAATATGACAATCCGTAAATAATACATACCCTGCATTTTTTGTACCTCTATAAATATATGCACATCCGTACATAATAATTAACTTATGCATTGCTAGAACATGTTTATTTTTTAATTATTCTTCTTTCAAATTAATAACAAAAATTATGTCTTCTTCAAATACCATTTCAACGCCACCTATTCGAATAAATATGAACGATTTTAATCAAGTAATAATTGAGACATCGACATCACCACCAGATTTTAAAATACAACTTGCAACCCCAATAAGAAAAAAGGCTTCAAATTTATATCTGAATACTCTATCAAATAACTCACCGTCGAGACCTTTATCTCCATCAAAACTCAATGTATCAAAGTCACCTTCAAGATCTTCTTCACCAACAAATTTAAATGTTCCGTTGATTTATACAAGACCTTCTTCGCCTTCCAGAGAACATCTTAAAAATGCAACGATGAAATATGTAGATGATTTATTACTTATATTTTACGAAGCGTTAGATAATTATCCTATTAATCAAATTATAATATTAATTAAACAACATCTTATGAATAACGACCAAAATGAAGAAAAAATATTTAAATGGCTATTGAATAATGAAAATGATGTAAAGTATAAGACCTTACTTGGATTTTTTTATGAAGCAGGAATTGGAACAGAAGAAAATGAAAGGAAGGCATTTAATTCTTATATATCAGGAGCAAAAATGGGAATTGCGTATTCCCAAACTTTGTTGGGAAATTGCTACATATTGGGAAAAGGAACCGCAATAGATGAAGTGTTGGGATTCAAATGGTATCAAAAGGCTTCAGAAACTGAACTTTGTGTATGTGGATTATGCGGACTTGCGAATTGCTTTGATTTCGGTATTGGAACTGGAATAGATAAGAAAAAGGCTTTCAATTTATATAAAAAATCAATCAAAACTGGAAAACTTTTAGGTTTAAGTGAACTTGGTTATTGTTATCAAGTCGGATGCGGGGTTGAAAAAGATTTAAAAAAGGCTTTAGAATATTATAAACAATCTGCTGAACAAGAAAACAGTGATGGTCAATATTATTTAGGTGTATTTTACGAATTTGGTGTAGAAGTCGAAGTGGACGTAAAACAAGCTATAAATTGGTATTGCAAAGCCGCTGAAAATGGTGATGATGAGGCTAAAGACAAATTATATTATCTATTAAAAGGATAATAAATTCGTAGTATATTAGGAAAAGGAATTGTCTACTATTTTCATAATTCATCGCATTATCAAAAATAATTCCTTTAACATTAATGTTAAAATAAATATTAATAATCATCAAATTGAAAATCCACAGAGATATAAGTAAGGTTGGAAGTTCTTTGTTCACTAAGTAGGTGGAATCCGGTTACCTTTAAGAACGGTTGAAAAGATTGTATAAATATTATAGATAGCTAACTTTCTATTTATCTTCTTAAATATTAATATTAGCAAAGTTATTCTGATGAATAAACATATTACTAGTTTATAAAAACAATAAAATAATAATTCTAGATTTTAATAAATAAATTATTTAATTTCATTTATTTAAATTAATTAATTTAAAATAAAAAAAATTCTTAAATAATAATCAGAGTTTATGTTTTTATATACTTTAAAAATTAAAATGTAATAAAAAAAAAAATTAAATAATTAATATTTTATCTAACATTTATAAATATTAATCCTCTCAAGACTGGATATACATTAAAAAAATGTAATATTTAACAAGTTTTTCAATTTGATAGTAGTAAACAATTTTTTTAACATTACTAATCTAATTAAAATCAGTAATGATAAATGTAATTATACAATCTTAACATTAAAATTCTTTTTTATAGAACTTATTTTTAAATGATTTTATACTTAAAAAATTTAATATCTATAAAATTTAGTTAAAACTTTATTATAAAGAATATTTATTTAATTAATATTATCATTATTTACTTCTAAATTATCTAGTATTTTATTTCTTTATTAAAATATGCATATATAAAGAAAATATGTATTTATAAAAAATGTATTTAAAAAGGTTAACTGTATTTAAAAGTATAAAAAATACTTTATATAATTATATAATTTAATACATTTAAAAATATTAGAATTCAAAAAAAATATATAATTATTAATTTTTACTTATTATTATTTTTACTTTTATTTATATAATTTATAATATTTATAATATATTTATTATTGTAGAAAACTTTCTTTTATTTGATAAGTTTGTAACTTATTTTTTTTAATTTTTAGAAATTTTAAAACAAATTTTATAATAATATTAAAATTTTTAAATTTTATTATTATAATAATAACAAATTTATTAAAATTAAAATGTTTTTAAAATTTTTTAATAAGTGATTAGTTAGTATTTCAAAAAAATTAAATAATAAATAAATTTTATTTTACTAAATTAATACTATTTTCTAAAAAATATTTTAAAATATATAATAATAGTTATTTACAATAACCAATTATAGGAAAATTTCTTATGATAATTAATACCATAAATAATAATAGTTATTATTAATTAAAAAATCTTTAAAGATTATATATAAATATTATTTAATTATAATTTATTATATATTATTAATTAATTTTATATATAATATTTTATATTAAAATTATATATATAGAAAAGCATTAGTAAAATCTAAAGTTTTTATTAATTTTAATTTTTAAGCTAATTTTAAACACATAATTATAAATAACTAAGTAGATCAATTAAAAAAAATTTATCAATTTAAATTTCTTTCTTTTTTAATAACTACTATTTATATACTATATTTATATTATTTTGGATTATAAAATATTTTATTTTAATTTTATATTTAAATTATTTTATTATTATAATTTTAAATATTATATTATTTTTTTATAATTAATATTTACTTATTTAATTAATAATATTATTTTTAGTGATAAATAAAATAAAAAATAATTAATAAATATATATATAATAAATATTTTATATAAAAATAATAATATTTAATATAATAAATAATCATTATAGGTGATTATTAATTATATATATTATCATCAGATTCATTTTCATTTATCTTAATATTTAAGTTAAAAGGTTATGACAATTGATTCTACACGTTAGAGTTTTTGATCTTAGGATTTTCTCTAAGTCCTATATTTATCTATTATACTTAAATTAACTTAGCAATTTATTATATTTTAAAATTTAAGATATAGTAGTCAAACTTATAATAATGAATCTAATAGTAAATTAGTTAAGATATTATAATAAATTTTAGATAAAAAACGTTAAAGAGAAAAATAAATTTGTGTAAATTTAAATTTATTTCTTTATTTATAATATTAAAACTCATAAGAAACTTAAAAATGAGTTAATTTACAATTTAAACAAAAAGCTATTCTATTTATATAAAATGAATTTGCTATAGCTAATTATTTGTTACATTATAAATTAACTATTTTAGTAAAATTTAGCTATAAAATAATAATAAAAGAAAATAAAATAATGATATAAAATAGAAAATAAATTATAATAATGATAAAAATAAAAGAAATAATAAAAAGAAAAAATAAATATGTAAAGAATTTAATAAATAAGCTAATCAAATAAATCAGATAAATCAAGTGGATTTTGTAAATCCTACAAATTAAATAAATCAGTTTGATTTTCTAATGCAATATGTCAATCAATTTTGATAATATAATATAAAATCTTTTTTGATATGATTTAAATCTAATAACTTTTGTAAATCATTTTTTAAGATAAAATTTTAACATTAACAAGTAATACAGTCACACCTCGATATAACGAAGTTGCTGATCCAGCCGATCAGGACTTCGTTATAAGAATCTTCGTTAACG
>CAJVPQ010003497.1:0-11049 GCA_910591825.1 Funneliformis caledonium
ATACAATTTTTCAATTCAAGAAGCATTGTATTTCTGAAATTTATATTTTCATATAGACCAAATAAATATCCGTGGCTATGAATCATTTCCTGGTAAACTAATACCTCCTACATACGAAATAACAATGGGAAAATCTTTAATTAACTGCTTAATTGGTTATTATGAACAGGTTTATGCTGACCTCAGATACAAATTCTATTCTGGAATTCAAAAGCAAGACAAAGATACAATATTCGTTTCATCTTCAATGATATGTATATCTGCTCTTTACATTGCTGATGAATGGTTTGGGTCACAATTATGTCGTTCTGATTTTGATGCTAATGTGATAGTTGCTTTTTTAAACAATGAAGATAATCTTGAATACTGGCCAGCAACTATCTGTTATTTTTTTAAGCATACAATAGCATTACCAAATAGACTTACAGAACATATATTGGCAATAGTTGATTGGTATAGTAAATATAGCAAAAAAGATCATTTTAATATTCTACGACGAGGATTATCTAAAATCCTTGACAGAGTTGTTCAAAATGGTATAAGACATGTTGAATTATGGAAGCCTTTAATTAGAAGAAAACTTACACATGAAAATATTATACCAATTCAACGAATTGTATGTCGATTTATAAAAAAAGATTATTGTCCTTAGAATGCTCGAACAGATTCGATAGCTATAATACTATTAAATAGAAGGTTTTCAGTTTAATGATATTATGTTTATGCTAATCTTGTATATGGTTAATTTCAGAAGCATGCTTTTTGTATAGCATTGTTTAAAAAATTTTACCATTGGCAGTGTTTTGGTTTCAGATTTAATAATTTACTTATTATGTATTTACCTAATTGGAAATTTGGTAATTTGCGATTATAATATCTGAATTAACTTTGAATAAAACATACATGATAGGATGGATATAATGAATAAATTAAGCTTACACATACTGCATATTTTATTTATAAATACATTAAGTGATGCTTTTTTAACGCCGATCAAATTTAATTAAAATATATTATTCGTACTTTTAAATTAGCAAATATGCTTATCATTTTCGAATTATAAATTTTTTGTATATTCTATCACTTCGACCAGTGTTATATCTTTAGGATCTTCTAACTGCCAGATGGAAATCACATGGTTACAAATTAATCAGAATTGACTCTCACTTTCCTTTAACGCCACACTTTTATTACACTCTTCATCATCTATGCTAGCAGAAATAGTTGCTATCCTAGCTGCAATATATTCATCACTACCTAACGCTACTATTGAAATCTGTACTGATTTATAAGCTACGATTGCATCATATAACAAATCACAACACTTTGTGAGGTATCTCCCTCTCTCAACCTGCATTCAAGATTTTGTACTTCCATATTTAGATGATGATGTTACATCTCATAGTCATGTATAACAATCAGTGGAAATATTGCACGTGAACTGATTGACTTGTTTTAATTAATGTTATATAACTTCTCTGCAGATTGCATTTACATATGATTTAAATAGTGAAACGTTAAATTTTTTTACTTCGGTGACTATTTTTACTCTGAATATTACTTTTATTTTATAATATACGTCCTTAAGTAAAGCAAAATGTAATAGCTTGATAGGTAGTTATACATTGTTCGAAAGAAGGTTACTTGGTAGTTTTATATAATCAGAAAGTAAACTAACCATATTTTTTTAGCAAACCAGTGTTGAAAAAGACAATAAAGAAATAAGGATTGACTAAGGTTAATTTTAACAAACTTTATACAAAATAAAAATATAAAGAAAAATGCTACCTCAGCTGTAACATAAAGTATTCTTCTTTTGTTTCTAAAAAAAAGAGTTACTTACTTCAGCAGAATCTAGTAATAAGAGAAGGTTTCAAAAAAACTTGCAAATAGTTGAACAAAACAATAACTACAGTTGTAAAAGTTTTCTTCCTTATGGTTCCAGTAGCTTTTTTCAATAAGAAGCAGATGATCCTTTTCCATATAATATAA
This sequence comes from Funneliformis caledonium, assembly GCA_910591825.1. NCBI lineage: Eukaryota > Fungi > Glomeromycota > Glomeromycetes > Glomerales > Glomeraceae > Funneliformis > Funneliformis caledonium. The sequence continues at coordinate 1,993 of CAJVPQ010003497.1, forward strand.
ATAATTTCTGTTAATTTAGTTATCAAAAAAAGAGTTTTTTTTTGAACTTAAGTTTATTTGATCAACTTTAAATCTTCCACTAATATTTTTTTTTTAAAAATTGTTATTAGACAGTAGTGGTGAAACACTTGGGCTAGTTTTAGATTTCGACTGTGATGACTATGATGACAATTATGAGGAAGAGCCGTTCAAATATAATGAAAATTTGTTTGAACTCTTAGTGAATACAGATAGCGATAATGATTTTAGTAGTACAACTTCATATTCTGAATATTCTGAACGTAATGATAAACTCAATAAAGAAGAGAATGATATTAGTAATGATCAATTTGAGAAAGAGAGTGAGACTATGCAGGATGAATCAATAATTATTCCAACGGAAGCTAATGATTCTCGCGGAAAGAAAACTTTATGTGTAATTGTTGATTATTTAAAAGGTAAAATTCAAACATGTGGTTCAACACATCGGCCGAGAAGGTTAAGAAGTTTGTTTAGAACTTGGCAGATAGATAGAGATATAGTCAATAGTGTTGATAAGAATTATTTTCAATTAACTGTATGTGAATCTCATTTTTTATATGACCAAAATCAATTGCATAATAGTAAAGATAAACAAAAAAAGCATCATGATGAAACTGCTATAATTAATAGACATCGCTGCTTTGGGTGTGAACATTATTTTACAACTTATAGTCATAGTAAAGGATGTATAAATCATTTATAGTTTTTTAATGAACGTTATCTTTTTATACCTTGTAATAAACAATTTTACTGTAATGCATTAAGAGAATGTGATTCTCTTTGTTATCAAATATCAGATGATATTAAAAGACCAAGATATATATGCCTTGAATGCTACCAAAAGAATGGTGATTATGTTCATGTACGTCTTGGTAAAGGACGAAAAGTTTCAAATTGCTTATAAGATGGCTTACATAAAAATGATACCTCATGTAAATTGGAACTAGTTGCTAATTGGCTGTTACAAATTTCACAGATAGCAGATGAACAAACTAAAGATTCAATATTAATATCAGTTGTTAATGCAATTAAAGTATATACTCTATTTGCATCTTCTGAAAATAATAATTCTCATAACCTCTTCAACAAAAATACTACTTTCATACAAAATAAAGAAAATAAAGTTGAATTAAGTTTATTTATGGTTAAGATGCTTTTTAATTACAAAAAAGATAAAACAAAAATCAGTTTGCTAATTCAACAAGAAATAGAAAATTCTAATAGTCTGAAAAGGTTATTTGATTCAAAATTGTGGTATTCGCATAATGATATAAAAAGTAGAAAAGATTTATTAGAATCTCCTAAAATAATTTATGAATATTATGATGCATTTCCAAAATTTTTAACATCATTTTTATCTGAATTTGTAACTGAAATAATAAAAAAAAAATTACATTATACAATCAGCAAAGAACACGTCATGAAAAATATCACAAAGCAATACCTACACTGAAGATTATTAAAATAGTTACCTTTTTGGCATCAATTTTTACCAATATTGCGTTTTCTTCATATAATGTATGGTTACTAACAGTTTTGGCCAGTTTAGGACAAAAACCTCGATTAATATCTTCTTTACACCAGTTTTTAACTATGTGTCATATAATTGGACACACAGAGAGACATGAATGAAATAAAGAGAAGAATCATATGGATAATGTAATACCATCTCAGCGTTTAATAAAAAATGAAAATATTTGGAATCTTGGAATCATAGATAATATTGATTTTAAAACAAAAAGTTTTTCTTTTAGAAATATATATGATATTACACGAGAAACTTTACACGCGACATTACGAATGGCATTACAAGCAAACCTTTCATCTAACTTTGACATAATTCTGGAAGTAATAGAATTAAATGATAAGACTCAATTATTTGGAATGAATTCAGATACACAAGAAGCTTTAAGTATATTTCAAAAAATATTTAAAAGATTGTTGGATTTTAAAATAGAAGATAATAAGTTGATTTATAATCAAGACTTAGATGCAAAAATTATTAAAAAAATGATACTTTCCGAATTAAAACTAGGATGTTTTGGATCTTTACCAAATTTAGTAATTCTAGAACTGGGAAACAATCCAAATTCAGATAGTACAATTTTAGAAGCAGCAAAAATGTACAAAACTGATTTTGAATTGAATGATGATGATTTTCTTGATATTATTGCAGATGAAGCAATATTTCGTAAATTAATAAAATGTAAGGAACAATGGTCTAGATTAAGACTATTGCTTGGACAATGGCACACTTTGAAAGACTTTTGTTCAGTTTACTTGTATTATTTTCTAGCTATGGTATATTCAATTTTGCACGTGAATTAAAAGTCAAATTTTTTGACAAATTAGAAGCAAATGTTGATTATCGTTCTACATTAAGAGTATTAAATCTTCTATAGACAGCAATTGGAATTGCAATTAATATTTATATAAAAAAAAAAGAAATACCTTTAGATTCAATAATGGATGGCAAGAATGATCAAAATATAATTCTTAAAATTTGGTATTTATATTTTCAATGGGCTGGAATATGGAAAGCTCACAAAGTTGGAATAAGAATTGGAAATCATGATTTACAACGAGACTGCTTAGCATCAGCAGCTCCACTCTATGCAAGTGCAGGTAAAAATAATTACACCACTGCAATTGCCCATCATCTTTCTATTTTAGTTAAATATCCTAAACTCAATCAGACTTTATGTGAAATTAGCGCATTTAAACTTCCTTCCAATAATGGTAATGATTTATCACAAAATATTTGTTTTGCTTTTGACGAAACTTTGGAAACATTTGGTGTTCGCTTTATAAAACAAAATGTTACTGGTAATGTCATTAATGAAGATATTCTTAAAAGAAATATTAAAGCAGTTCAATCAGAAAGAGAACGAATTGACTTACTTTTAAGTGAATATTTGGAAGATATATCTGTATCCCATAGTCAACGAGCTATTAATTCAAGAAAAGAAGTTTTGTGGAAATTAGTAAATAATTTGGTTGATATTTTTGATATGAAAAATCTCTTGAAACATCCAATTTTTCATGAATATACTCCTTCTGAATTGAATAAAGAAGGCTGTGAAAAACTTATTGCATGTTTTTCTAATAGTTTAGAATGAATTCACAAAATATACTTACAAGAAGTATTAAAAATTGAAAAACGTAATCCTACTGGAAGACGATCACTTAAAGTAAAAAGGACATGGTATCATAAATATCTAAATATAGCAAAAACAACAAAAAAGCAAAAAGTATCTCATATCAATTCACAATTATAAATAGAATCAGCAGAAATACCTAACCAATTAAATTCTAAAATACATCCTTCTAAAAGATGAAGAGCATTATTACATGAAGAGCAGATTTTATCAAAATTACTACAGATCCTGCCAAAAGTCTCCAAACGTTATCTTTCAGCTATTTCATATCAAATATATCATATGATTATATAATACTGCGGTCATGTAATGTACCTGACCTTGTTTGCTTGAATCAAAACCAAATAAAAGCATGTTTGGTTTGTTTATTTTGATTTTTAACCAAAATAAAATTTACCTTTTAAAAATCACGAAAATGTTCAAAGAATAACGTGGCAGTATATATTTTGCCGTCAATGTGGCGATAGTTACTGGGTTATTGCCGCAAATGTCAGTTGTGGATTTTTAACAGCATTTAGAACTTTAAAAAGAATGGATGACACCAGAACTGTTAATTCGAGGCTTCATTCTGATCGACCATCCTTAATTAAAGATTTGCAGCGAAGCCGGCTGAAGCGATTTGTCACAGTGAATTCGGGCTGTGATAAAGCAAATAAAGGCCTGACCAAGTACTAATTATTTAGTCCAAATGTGTAGCATATTGTACATTAATAAATAAATTAATAAATTTTTTTAATAAACTATAAAATTTTAAGTTTTACATTGAGCCAAAAAGCGTTCAGAGACTTTTGGCGGGGTCTGTAGTTATACTGATAAAATTCCAGAATATGAGTATGAAGATGTATTACTTCAACTTGAAAATAATTGGAATAGGAAAAAAGTATATGCGTGGTGAAATTATCGTAATAAAAAATCCAAAAAGAATAAAAATTAATGTAGCTTATTATTGTAAATAAAGTTTGAAAAAATAGACTCATTTGTTACATTTTAAACCTGTAAATTTATCAACTTGAAATTTTTATATTAAAGCTTATAAAAGTAAAAACTTTTATTTTCTGAAAAAGATACATATAAGAATATAATATAAAATCATCAATATAACCAGTATGATTCAAAAAGAATCTCTAGGTGGTTAAATAAAAAGAATAATTGCTACTCTGAAGATAATCAGAAAGTTTATATCTAAAAAAAAAGGTAAAAGGCTCTTTAATGAAAGTTGTTTAAATAATAGAATGATATAATTTTAAAGAAATAAACATATACAGTATATTTTAAAATACATTTTTTTTACTCTTTCAGATATGGTTTAATTTCATACAAAGTCATATTACTTTAAAGCGAAGTTTGTTTTTGATATTACACAAAATCATTTAATTAATGATTGACAACTGATATGACATTTCTGCTGATTGATAATATTAAACTTATATTCACTAAAGTCAAAGCTTATGAAAATGACTAATTCAACAATCAAGTAAATCTCTTAATAAAACAAGTTACTAGTGCTCCTTTACACATTAATATAAATCGTTTAGAACCAAAATATATTTTATGTCATAACAACACACCTATAATTACTCCACCTTGCCTATTTACTAAACACTTACAATAAGCTTCTTAGGCAGATGCTTTTCTGGCCTTCCTATATCTTGCTAAATATAATAACTTCCACATTGATTGGCAAACATTATTTTACATTCTTAATGACTCAGAAAATGCTAGGGTTACATCATTTGATACCTGTAAAAGAAAACAATTTAAACTAAAAGTACTTTTACAACTACTTCCCACTTTGGCTATAATGAATACTCAATACTTTCAGACCTATATCTCGAACATCTGTTTCCGTTGCTCTTCGTCAACTGAAAATTTTGATCACATTTGGAATTATCCTAATAACACTACATCCCTTTCAGACATTATACAAAAACACAAACAATCATTCATATCTCACTTAAAAGATCTCAATAGACCTAACAATGTCACCTATTTTGTATGTGAATCAATCTCCAATATGAGATTGTAGCTCAATCAATAATAATTTATATTTCATAGATTTATTAAAAGGAATAATTCCTTCATCTTTCACTTAATTAATTAATAATATTACAAACAACAAACAACTCACTTTTGGCCTATTATCATTCTTATTTGATGATATATTCTTCTCAGTTTATAATATATGATTGGAAAGATGTGAATCATTACAATTATGGAAGACTTCTAATAATATAAAAGATGATTTCACAGTAGCTTGGGTATTCTCTGGTTTCTCACAATCTACACAGATATTCCTAATCAACTCATCCTCCTTTGCAGTGGTAATTGCCTATGGTACTTACTGGTCAAATTTCTGGTCTGGCAGTAATCACGCCCTTCCTTTCAGATATTTGATATCTGTATTTTAGTTTAGATTAGTTTTCTTTTCTGTTTTTATATATAGTTTAGTTCAGTAAAGTGCAAATTTGATATTGATAAAGTAGTTTAGTTTGCTAGATTAGTTTATAGATATTTTTATATTTTCTATTTTATTTTGTTTTTCTTGTAAATTCATAAATATTAATAAAGATTATGCGAGACTGTCGCACTTAATAAAAATAAAAAAAAAAATCATTCCTGCATATTGACATCAAAGAAACTTTTCCTCTTTTTCCAAAATTACAAAAAATGAGAAAAAAAAAAATCAAAAATTTTCACAAAAAACAACCACAACTTGCGAAACTACCCTAACTCACTTACAAAAAATAAAGAAGAACCCCACAGAAAAAGACTATGACTATCAAGTCTATTTAAACAGACGAAACTTTTGCTAGATTCTCAAAGTTATATCTACTACCAATATTTTATTAGCTGGTGATATGAGCATTAACCAACAAGTTACAGCAGTTCTAGCTGAAGCAAAACAACCTTTCGAATATGGCAAAAGCTCTTAGTTCTCTGATTATAAAAATATACAAAAAACCTCTACCAGTCCTCTATCTAACCAAAAACCAAAGGATAGTGAAATGATAGCCTCCGACAACAATAACGCTATAGACAAAGACTAGGCATTTAATGCGTCTGAAAATATGTTAAACAATAAAGACACTAACAAAAATACTATTACCTTTAAAAGAGTTAGAGATATGACTACCTTTTATGTTTATTGTATCGCAAAAATCTTCCTTTCTAATAAATTCTTTTGCAAAAAAATCAACAAAGCTTGTGAATTATTCAATAGTGTAGAATACCTATCGTTCATTAATAAGTTAGTAAAGCAAGATCTTGAAAACAAAATGTTGAAAATTATCTGATTAGGATTTATAATACATGAGGATGCAAACTATGCAATTACTGCTAAAATTCCTAATATGAAAATGGTCACATTTAAACCCTTGTTATACCTACTCCATTTAAGTTTGACCTGAGTTTATTGATCAAGGTAACCGAGATTTCCATTTTCACTTCTAAACAGATCATCCAATCAACATTTACCTGATTCAATACGATCATTAAATGCTCTATAATGATGAAAAACCTTTGGCAATAAGCAACCATCTCATATGTGCTTGAGGTAGATTTATCATTTTTTGATACTCACACAGGCCTCTTCATTTTAAAAGATATGATTAGAGTACATGTGTGCTCTCTTACTAATAATAAAATTAGAGCTAGATCTTAATTTACCTTGAAACTTACCAATCTTCCAAAAGACACAACAGGCTGAGAATTAGAACTAATTAAAAAAACTATGAAAGCAGTCACTTGAGTAATCCCAAAGTCAGATCAAACTACTAGAACCTTCAATATGCCTTTATATACTTCTGCAATAAAGAGGATATGAAAGTTGTAAAAAATGGAGATCTGATCAATTTTGACAATTAAAAACTTATCTGGACTACATCAGACACCAATTTATGTGTATACTGTTTCATTCCAGAATATGACTCACGTAACTACAGAAAAAGAAGACCCAACCCAAAGATATAAACTTAAAACTTGTATCAAAAATTCAAACAAATATAATTTAAAACTATTCAGCATCTGCATCACGTCCTAAAGTTACCTTTGTATATAACTAAAACACAATGTTCAATCCCAATAATCCAAGATCATTTGCAAATAAGACTAAAGATGTTAAATCTATAGTCACCTCTAATTCAATTCATTTCAATAACAACACAAAACCTAAACAATTATCCCTTAACAAATTGATCTATATTCGTAAATCATAATCCGAACATATGGAAGAGGAGAATGCTCAGTACAGATTGACCAAAACACTCACGCACAAATTGACCAATACACAAAGGATTTTAAACAAGTTAGATGCCATTACTGCAATATTGGCCACACTTCATAATAACCTTACCTTCTTAATACACCATTTCTATGAAGTAGAAAAATACCTCAACATTTTTACTCTCACCCTAAAAAAAGCCACAGAACTCAATGATACTAATAAAGCAGAAGATACTATAAATACTGATATTGTATATAAATCTAAAGTGAACACCTCAAACTCCAAAGTGACTGAAAATGAAAAAATTGTTTTACTATACAAAGAAAATAAGGAATTGCAAGCTCATCATAAAGTTAATGTTGAAAAATTCAATGTTGCTTTCTGAGCTATCACCAGCATTTAAAATAATCATGATCTTACAATCATATAATACAAAAACAGTGTTTCTCACCCTTAATATTATCATCCACAATACTTGTTCTTTTATCTTACTACACAAACAACAAATCCTTTTTAATCTTTACACCTTTCATAACTTAAATATTATCACTCTACAAAAAACGAACTTCAAAAATCCATCTTATATATACTCCTTAAAACCTGTTTGTATTAAAAAATTTGTCCCTTTTTTTAATACAGATCTCTCATCATAAAGCATAGGCTTTAGAGTTAGTTTTCTCATAAAAAGACACTTGGCTGATCACGTATTTCACTACATATCCTTTTATTATCGCATCTATTCGCTCAATTTTTAATTTAAAAATAAAACTAAACTTCATATTATAAATGTTTATGTTTTAATTCGAACATCAACTACATCACAAAATCTATAAGAAGATATTAGATTTTATAAATGATACTCACCAAAAAACTCTTTAGTGATTCTCCTTGGTAATTTTAATGCAGATCTATCAAAAGTATATAATCCCACAAATTCAAAGGAATTTTTTGATTTGCTTAATGATCTACATTTGATAAACAATTTAGATCTAGTCAAAATCAAAAATCAACCTATGATCTCATTACCTACATGACTAATACTGGCTGTTCTATCATTGACCATATCTTATGATTGGAATGCTTTTAGTGTATCAGTGGATCACAGATGTAAGAACATTAGATTAAAACTCCTTACACCAAATAATATTTGCACTATTCACCATCTTAATTTTTGTTACAAAATCGATCATTGATGCTGCTATTAAAATAATTTCTAACAAATATACTTCATATCATGCTCAAGATCTAAGACCACGCATCCTCAGATTTATATATAAATGCATTAAATTAATATAAAAGTTTTGTAAATTAAATAACAATTGCATTGCTCAGAATAGTATTGATCTCAAATAGATTGTCCTTTATAAAAAAATATATGCTTTCTCAATAGAATTTGATATGACACTTTCAGATATAAGTCAATCATCTATCAATGACATTTATATTGCCAAGCTGCAATTAATTGACTTTCACAAAATACTTTCTACAGCTGCTAAGCTTAACGAAGCTAAATTTAAGATAAAAATAATTAATGAAGCTATCAAACATCGATGTGCTACAGTAGTGGTCATAAGTATCTGACCGCCCGAGATCATCCAAAATTATTATATAACTACCCCTTAAATTTTCCAGAAATATAATATAACACAATACATG
>CAJVPQ010003498.1:0-11047 GCA_910591825.1 Funneliformis caledonium
GGATATGAATGACGCTATTAAGAACCCTCAATGGTGTTCCGTCGAATCTAAATGCTGTCATAAATGTGGCTCCGTCGTGCATATATCAATTTGAGGATTGCTTCTGTAAGTAAATTTGAGTCCAATGATTGGAAAAAAATCTGCCTTGTGTCCTGCTCTTTTCTCTAATTCCTATACTTATTTCTTTCTCAACAGTTTCTATCTATTCTTAAGAAAGATGAAGTTAATAATCGATACATATTATGAACTGGTGGGTAAATTAGTTGATTCATGACAATGGCGTTGGGTAGATACTCATTTGTCGAACAATATACTGTAGGTTATTCATGATTAGAAATAATTTTTCTAAAAAAAAAAAACCTCTAGAATTTTTCATTATAAAAAATAAAAAAAACATCTCAACCCGATTGATATATTATTACAGAGATGCAGAATAAATCTTTTCACATATTGTATTAATAATGTTTTGTTAGCTGTTATCAAACTAAAATCGCATTAACGTTAAAGAATAAGATAATCATAAAAAAAAACTCGGTAAGATACAATCGCAATAACAATATTTGAATTTATTTAATAAATAGTAGATAAAAATATATTTCAGAAATAAAAAAAATTACAAATCTCTTTAACACTATACCAAATAAATGTATAATAAGGAAATATCTTAACGACTCAAATTTATTCCGAGTTATTATATCGTATATAATTTCCACTAACATTTTGAGATGAAACTATCTGCGAAATATCAACTAAATTTGTATTAGAATTACTAACATCATTATTAACATCCCTTTCTTGTCCAGTATTCATGTTTATTTGCCCGTAAATATCCATTGGTGCCAAATAAGTAACCAGAAATTGTTTCAAGTAAAATTCAAGGTTTTCTTTATGTCTATTAGAAAATTCCACAGTTTGCTGTTCGTTTGGTTTTATTTCATTGCTATAAATATAGATCATTTCACATACCACTTGATAGATTCTTTTGTCATTAGGTTGTTGAAAGTAGAATAGATATGAATTGTTTGAATTAGATGAATACAAATAATTATTTCTTAATTGAGAAATAGTTTCTTCAAAGGTTGTCTCTTCACAGATGATACGATAAATATGATCATCATTGCAAGGTCTATAAAAGAATGAATGTCTAACCATATTAACGTTCTCTTGAATATAATTGGTTGAATAACGAGATACCTGAAAATTTTGAACAGTATGACTTGAAGACATCGGTTGCATATTACCATTTTGTTGATACTCAACAATCTGGGGTTCAGATGTTACGAGAGAAAAAACCTCATTATGAGTTTTATGTATAGCATTGACACTTGGAGCGATAGAATCGTTATCGACATGAGGGTAGCGTGAATTACTCGTAAAGTTAGATTCGCCAGGACTTTGCATTGCAGGATAATAAATATAAGTTTAATTTTGTGTTTTTAAGAAACAATAATTCGATCGAGTTATTGTTTCTGTTTAGATTTTTAAAAATAGACAACTTTCTTACAAAGATTAATATATGAAGAATGTTATATTTATAATAAATAATTTTTTCTTTTTTTATTTTAACGTGCGGTAGCTTATATTTATAAAAATAATTTTTTTTTTTTTTTTTACACGGAAATGGTCGATCTTTCAATTTTTTTTTTGTTACACTGATGGTAGTGCTTTAAATGCTGTTAAGGGAGATTTAAGCACACTCAATCAAACTAACCAATTATTATCAGGAAATGGTAGATCTATTTTTTTACAAGGAAGTAGTTTTTTTTCAAGTTTTTTTTTTTGTCACACGATCTTTCAAGTTTTTTTTGGAAATGGTAGATCTTTTATTTTTTTACAAGGAAATGGTCGATCTTCAATTTTTTTTAACAAGGTTTGACAATTCAACGAATTTAAATTAGGTATTATTTATATATACAATTTTAAAGTACTTTTTCAGAAAATGGTGTTTTACATTTAGTAAAAAATTTTTTTGCTTACTTTGGAACGTGCTTGCAAAATAATCCAAAAAAGTCCTAGTTTTAATAAAGCTTGCTAGAGGTGACTATAATAACGAAGCTTAAAGGTCTTTATATTATGATAAAACTTGTTTTTAAACTTCTAATAGTCCAAAAAAAGTTTTAAAACTTGTATTTAAAAAAGTAAAAAAATTTGAAATACTATGAAAAGATAAAACCATTAAATAACTAATGATTTATTACATTTTAAATTGCTTTCATTGCTTTCATGAAAGATATAAAATATTATATTTATTATTTTATTATTCATAGAATGCTGATCAATATTTTAAAACTTAGAAGTCTTCCTATGACAAGTAATTAAATAAAACGTAAAAAAGAACATCGCCAACATTTTTATTATCGTCAACGAAAAATGGATTGTCGGAAAATTTTGATCTTTAAAAGGGGAATTTTTTTTTTTATTAAAAATAAAATAAAAAGTTCAACAAAAAGTTATAATTAAATATCAAACAACTTGATCAAAATTAATTATTTCTTCTATACACCCAAATACCATAATTTTAACTAGGTCTAATAAATCTAACAAATTATCAAATTCAAATTTCTTCAATTATATCTCATATTACATAGTTTCTTAAGATAACAACAACTTTACCATCCATCTCAATCGAATATTGAACAACTAACCGAAAGTTCAACTGAGTGCTTGTGTCATGTGACTTCTCCTCGCACTGCAACTTCAATGCATTCTGCATCAAGTTAAAATAAAATGAATAAGTTTTCTTTTGTCAAACAGCAATTTAATGATATACCTATCAGGTATCTTGTGAAATTGCTTCTCCTCATTTTATTAATAATTTATTGTATTAAAATATTTATAATGAACAGAATATGGAACAAGAATAGTTGGCTTTCAAGAAAAAAACTATTACAATACTTTGAATATCTTCTATAAACTAAGTCATTTAATTTATAAAATATACATATTTCTGTTTTGGACTTGCTTTATTATACAGTATATGGGAGGCTTACTATTAAAAATAAAATGATTTACATTGTTATTAACTGTTAATAGCAACCGGCCCATATTATATCAATGATATAAAACTTCGAACACAGGATTGTGCAGCAATTATTTTCGTAGAGTTAACATAACGATAAGTTACTTAAAATATAATCTAGATCTAATTAATGTATTGTATTTATGGTAATTAAAGTATTCTCTAAGCTCTTACTAATTATATAATTGTTAAATTACTTCGTTTTATTTTTAAAATTTCACATAAATAAACTTTTACAATATATATTTCACCAAAAAACAACTTATTAGACCGCTATTATTGTATTTATCAGGTTATAATGACGTAAAAATCTTTATTTTCTGGAAAAGTTTTTTGTCATAATAATATACGTGGATGTTATGTATAATCAAAATTTTATATTTAATTTGAGGCTTTATCAACACTTTTACGTTTTTATATTGTATATACCATATCTAAGTTTTCGATTAAAGAATATTGTCATCTGGTATACATTTTTCGGTAAGATTATATAAAATATTTAAAACGTAAGACCATCTGATGAATAACGATCCAGCACCAAATAATGACCAAATCTGTGTGTGAAAATGCATGATGCAAGTACGTGTAATATAAATCACGTGAAAGAAACAATAATTTGTAAACGTAAATTTTTATATCCCTGTTTTAATTAGCTTACCAAATTTGGCAAAATAAAAAGTTTAAATGAACATCGATTTCCAACAAAGCCATGGGATCCACAAATTTACCTACGATATGGTATAATTGAGATTAGGGTTTGTCACCGGTGTGACACTGGTTATGTTTCAAATATTTGAGGGACTTGGAATTTTTTCGGTTGGTAAGGTCTATTCGTAATCATACGAACCTATCATAGCGTGGGGTAAATTAGAGGTTTCATGACGGTGGCGTTGGGTAGATACCCAATGGGATTGGATATAGTCAAATTTTTCAAAAAAAAAAAACAAAAAAATAACTCTAGAATTTTCATTCTAAAAAATGATATATTTTCTAAGATTCAGAATAAATCTTTTCTATATTACATTAATAATGTTTTGTTAGCTTTAATAATTAAAAATGAGAAGTTAACGTTAAAGAAAAATAATCATAAAAAAACATGGTAAAATAAATCGCAATAACAATATTCGAATTTATTTAATAAATAGTAAATAAAAATATAAATCAGAAATAAAAAAAAAATTACAAATCACTTTAACACTATACCAAATAAATATATAATAAGGAAATATCTTAATAACTCAAATTTTATTCCGAGTTATTATATCGCCAATAATTTCCACTAACATTTTGATGAAACTATCTGATTATCATTATTCTGTTGAGAAATAGAAAACTGCGAAATATCAACTAAACTTATATTAGAATTACCACCCGTACCATTATCAACATCTCTATCTTGTTCAATATTCATGTTTAATTGCCCGTAAATATCCATTGGTGCCAAATAAGTAACCAGAAATTTTCTCAAATAAATTTCAAGATTTTCTTTATGTCTATTAGAAAATTCCACATTTTGCTGTTCGTTTGGTTTAATTTCATTGCTATAAATATAAATCATTTCACATACCACTTGATAGATTCTTTTGTCGTTAGGTTGTTGAAAGTAGAATAAAAATGAATTGTTTGAATTAGATGAATACAAATAATTATTTATTAATTGAGAAATAGTTTCTTCAAAGGTTGTCTCTTCACAGATGATATGATAAATATGATCATCATTGCAAGGCCTATAAAAAAATGAATATCTAGCCATATTAACGCACCCTTGAGTTGCATTACTAGGAGATTCCTGAAAATTTTGAACTGAAGTCATCGGTTGTGTATTACTATTTTGTTGATACTCGAGAGAAAAATTCTCATTATTAGTTGTATTTTGTGTAGCATTGACACTTGGAGCGATAAGATCGTTATCGACATGAGGGCTGCGTGAAGTAATCGAAAAGTTAGGTTCGATATTACTTTGCATTTCAGTAGATTTAGATCCAAATTTTAAAATATTAATGCGTTTGTAAAACTAAATGAATTTATTGCTCAAAAAAAATTTATATAATATATCTAAAGTTCTCGTGTGAAAATTTCTATTACGACACGACAATCAAATTGTAATCGTTGCTTAAAAGTGAGACTTTTTTGATTCGATAAAGGAGATTTGAGAAAAGTTTTTAAATTGTAAAAATAAGAAAAAAAGAATATCTAATTTGTTAAAAAAAAAAAACTTTTTTGATTTATTTTTTTTTTTTTTTCCATTATTTATAAGTGATGAAAAGACGTTTATAACGATCTAATTTTAACAAAGTTCTAAAATTGGATAAGTGATTTGATGATTGCTAATAAGTTTAACATGTCCAAATTACGTCTAGATAATCGGAATTTTTTTTTTAGTTAAGATCGTTCAGTTAAATTAAAAATGTACATAATAACCTAAAAACTATGTGACACCTCGTTTTCTTGAAGAAAAACTTTTTATTTAGAGAGCTGTGCCCAAAAAGATTTATTTATTATTTCTTGAAGCGCAAATGATATATGTTGAAAAAAAAAACGAGCTGTTACATGAAAGAGACGATGATATTAGGAAGGTCTAAAGTTATTAAAGTATAAAAATGTATCGATTTAGTAAGAAGCTTATTATAAGGCAAATTTAAACTTTAGCAATGATGTCGGAATTACAAATAAAATCTTTTATAGTAAATTTTACTATAGGGCTAGATATAGTTTTGTTAATCGGTCGACAGCACATCCAACATTATGTGGTAATGAACCAGATATTTTTCTTGAACAATTCTTAAATACCCTCTATGTAAAGAGCGTAAATGACGTGATTCGTCCTCTATATTGAGCATATCATCCTGAGGATTATATCTTTAGTATTTATGTAATAAAGGAAGTGTCAGATTTATTTCTCGTTGAAATCTTGATTTGAAAGTTTGAAACAGCAATTACCCAAATGATATATTTTCGTTCGCATAGAGATGCGACATACTGTATATAAATAAAAGTGATAAATCTTATTCTGGGTATTGGCTTTTAACCTGTAAATGCCCATTAAAGGTTTTTTTTAAAAAAATTTAAATTCTTAAAAATTTTCCGTGTAAGAAATAAAGTTCGATTGGAATCTTATAGAAGATCAAATATCTCAATCTTTACAAACAAACCTTTATAATTTTCATTAAATTCACTTATACGCTTAATTTATAATTGTTCACTAAGCTTCTAACTCGGTGGTCTCTAATTATTATGCGTAATCTCGCTCTAATAAATCAGAAACTTCAAGCAAAAACGGGACATCTCTGTCATAGAATAATAATTATAAATTGCACAAATTACCGACTACCTCAAAAAAATACTTGACTTATTAATTTACATCGTGTTAATTGTAAAATTCTCGTTTGCAATATTATACAATTAAAAAATTGAATGCAATTTCTTTGATCGTGGGAATTAAATTACTTTTTATTTTTATAGATTCATAAAACGTAATTATATTTTCTTTTAGACATTTTTTAGTTAACACGGGGTGTAAACACGGGTCATGTATTATGTAGGCGTGATATTTTCCATTTATCACGCGGCAACACACTCCTGCTGTTTCGGTTTTACTAAATTATTCTGGGAACAGAGAAATTTTTTTAATACTAAAAAATCTTTAATTTTTCATACCCTGGTAAATACTCGAGATTATATTACTGCGCCACAAATGTCATAACTTGTGGAAATCTCATGTTTCGCCATTCTGTGGTGATTAATATATCGATTTTAAACCTTTAATTCGATGAACAAAAGTTATTATAAAATCTTGAGTCACGAATATTGAAGAAATTATTTTAAATGATAATAATAATTTTTTTTATTGTTATTCATTTAATAAATTAAGAAAAGGTCATTATATTTGTTTTTAAAAAGGATCGTGCAAACAATGATCTCATAGAGTTTATGGTTGCATAAACAAATGATTTCAACAGTAAGACTGGCAGTAAAAATAAATAATCAAACCTCCGTTGAAACCAGCCTTGCGTAGTACAAAAAGACACCAACTTAAATAAATGAAGGTGGTCACACGAAACTTCATCAATCGTTGCGTTTGTAATCTTTTTAATAAGAAGCATATCTGATATGATTAATAGAATTTATACAGTACCATCAAAAAAACGCCATTCTTTCACTGTAAATGAAATGTTAGCGTGTAACCTGAACTAGATAGATAAAAGGAAGGTCGGCTTTTCTAAGGCATTTCCTATTTTCTTTCATTTGTTAGTTACACATTTATGTTTTTTTTTTTTTTTCGCCAACTTACACATATTTGTGTACGGAGGGGTGTTTCATAAATGTTGATCAACAACAATTGCTATGATCGGGGTAACGGAAATAATACTCCGATTCAAATAGGTAATATTCAAAGATTGATTATCATAAATACCTAACCACATTGATTATCAAGGTCATAATAAAACATATTTGTTGAATGGTAGAATGGTAGATTAAGTATTATTTGTATATTTTGCTTTTTAAAATATTTTCATGGTATGGTTAAGAATTTTATGCACTGTTAGATATATTGATTTCACGAAAATCAATTTTATTTATTTTTTTTTTTTCTAACAAAGTAATTAATCAAAATTCAATTTTTGTTTATGTAAACATTCAATTGTGAACATTATATCAATATTGGTGCTCTTTTAGAGATAATGTGAGAAAATTTATTTCTGAATCTATTCTCTTTTTATGTTGAGAGCAATTAGATTTTGAGAAATATAATGGACGAAATCTTTGAAATTTCAAAACTATTGTATTATTTAAAATCCTCAAATTCGAAACATATGGTTTCGCAATTATAATATAAAGTGAAATAAATAACTTTGGAAAATAATGCTGTATGTAGAATTTTTCCTATCACAAAATTTCTGCACGATCAGAAGATTCGATGTCTCACAATTTAGTAATGTATTTATTTAATTAAAAATGTAATAATATCTCACAAATAAAGTTATTAAGCTCTCTCTATTAAAGTAAAATTAAAAATTATTTATAACCTTCGGAAGAAATAAAGCCATTGATTTCATTAGAAACCTAAAATTAAGTGATAAAAGAGAACTTAAAAACATAAAATTAAACGTAACTTATGATCAAACAATTTTCCTTACTAGTATTATTTTTAGTGGTAGATATATCAATGAGTATAAAATAATATTACGATATGCTTTCGTTAAAATAATAAATTACTAATAAATAAATGATATAAAATATTTCGAACAAAGTTTTCGAATTATCAATTAATTAAAGATGAAAAAATAACCTCATAATAATTTAAAATTAAAAAAAAAATATTTCTAATTTTATACTCGTAATAAAGACATAAATGCTTATTCGCTAGAAATTAAACAATTTCATATAATATATAAAAATTACTCCTATATCTCAAAAAAATTTAAAACTGACTTTTGTAATAAAATCTTACTGTGAAATCATGTGAAATCTGAATCCTGAGAAGCAATCAGATAAAAAGTATAAATCTGAATACGACCTTTTTATACACATTATTGATTTCAATTCGATTTCTCGGCGGAAACTTTCACCTTCACGTGATCATAGAAAATAATTATCTTAATATTGAAATCCCATAGCCGCGCACGAGTTAGGGTAAACTAAGATTCACAAATATAGTAGTAGTAAAGTAGTAATTAAATATGTTAAATACTTTTTTGACATATACACAGTGAAATTCGATAAACCGGGATCTATCGGTTCCACTAAAAATATCCGGTTTATCGAAGATCCGGTTTATCGAATTTCACTGTGTATTTAGCTTAAAATATTATTACAAAGTTCGCAACAGAATTACAAAAATTTTACTAATTATATTAAGATAATTTTAAAGTTTATTTATTCTTCTGTAATGATACTGGTTTTAGCGCAATAATTTATATTAAAATGAATTCTAATAAAAGGGAACATGTGATTGTTACGGTTGGACAATGCTTGTTAAGGAACGCATTAAAAAAATTTTTCACCCAGGTAATGAAATTACTTTTGCGTCACATTAAGTTTCTAAATTTGAGAGATAAATCTGCACTGACGAGCAGCTAAGCTTTTTTTGTAAATTTTTTGCATACAAAATTTTAGAAATGAAAATTCTTTTTCATGCTCTTCGTTTTTTATTATTTGATAAATAAAGTAGTATTTTTTTTTTTCCCTCACATATATAACTTCCGGTTTTTTTATTTTAAAAAAATATTCTCATACCTGAAACTTTGAAAAAAGATTCTCTATTTTTTAAAAAACCTATAAATTTCTCCCTATAAGCAAAACAAATAACACGATCGCCCTAATTATTTCTTCAATACAAATTAATTAATTAATTTCAAACCATCGTGTCGTAATAGAAAATTTTTCACACATTAATTATCGAGAACTTTATATATAAATGTTCTTTTAACAATAAATTCATTCCGTTTTACATACGCATTAATATTTTAAAAGTTGGATCTAAATCAATTGTAATGCAAAGTAATAGCGAACCTAACTTTACGAGTAATTCACCCAACCCTCATGTCGATAACGATCCTATCTCACAAAGTGTTAATGCTATACAAAATACAACTCATAATGAGATAGTTTCGCACGTGCTAACTGAACCTCATGTAGTTATTAATAGTGAGCATCAACAAAATAGTAATATGCAACCGATGTCTTCAAGTCATACTGTTCCAAAATTTCAGGCATCTAGTTATTCAACCAATTATATTCAAGAGAACGTTAATATGGCTAGACATTCATTCTTTTATAGGCCTTGCAATGATGATCATATATATCATATCATCTGTGAAGAGACAACCTTTGAAGAAACTATTTCTCAATTAATAAATAATTATTTGTATTCATCTAATTCAAACAATTCATTTTTATTCTACTTTCAACAACCTAACGACAAAAGAATCTATCAAGTGGTATGTGAAATGATCAATATCTATAGCAATGAAATTAAACCAAACGAACAGCAACATGTGGAATTTTCTAATAGACATAAAGAAAATCTTGAAATTTACTTGAGACAATTTCTGGTTATTTTTTTGGCGCCAATGGATATTTACGGGCAATTAAACATGAATATTGAACAAGATAGGGATGTTGATAATGGTACGGGTGGTAGTAATTCTAATACAAGCTTAGTTGATATTTCGCAGTTTTCTATTTCTCAACAGGATAATAATAATCAGACAGTTTCATCTCAAAATGTTAGTGAAAATTATATGCGAGATAATAACTCGGAATAAATTTGAGTCGTTAAGATATTTCCTTTTATATATTTATTTGGTATAGTATTTAAAGAGAGATAATTTTATTTATTTATTATATATATTTTTATTTTGCTATTTATGAAATAATTTCAAATATTATTTTTGCGATTGTATGTTACAATGTATTTTTATGGTTATCTTATTCTTTAACGTTAACTTCTCATTTTTATATTTTTTGAATATCTTGTTTGATAATTAATATATTTATTTTGCATCACGATAATTCGGTATTTATTAAAGAAATAAGCGATCGAGCCGAGTTTTTTTTTATTTCTTAGAATGAAAAATTCTAGTGTTTTTAGCCGTAGAACTTTTAGGTTCGACTCAGCTAGTCGTTAATTCGAAACTAATGATCATAATTGTTATTATTAACAATTTAATTGTTGCAGAATTAGATTTAAATCATATTCGTTACTTTTACTTTGTAAACTTTTATTTTGTGGAGTATTTCGTCATAAATAAATTTGATTGCGATGTTATATCGATATATTAAAATTTTATTCAGTCATGAATTCAGTCAATTTGCAAATAGCATGCTTGTTTACAGAATGTTGGTTATATTAATAAGCCGAAAAAAATATTTATTTATTTAATAAAATCGAGTATATAAAAAGACAAAATAAGAAATAAAGAACATTATACATTATTATAATTAAACGGGTGCGAACTATGTAATCAAATTAATAATATTTATATTTTTTTTTCTTGTCATCAACGGTGGTGAAGATACCGGAAT
>CAJVPQ010003499.1:0-11045 GCA_910591825.1 Funneliformis caledonium
TTAATTTTTTTGAAGTTGAAGTTTCGTTATTATCAGACATTTCAAAATGAAAAAGAGATTATCGCTATTACATAATCAGGTATCTTATATAGCGATCATTTATAATAAAATTTAGTTTCGGAATTTGGTAGAAGTTTAGGGTTATAGAATAAATTTCGGAAAATCAGAATATGTTTCAGATATCGGAAATGGTTTCAGGATTCGGTGAAAGTTTTGGTTATGGGTCAAGTTTCGATTTGTATATACCGAAACCCGAAACTTTCGAAAATGCTTCTGGAGGTTTCGATACCCATATTTAAATCTGATATAATACCCTTACTTCAGGATACCTAAATCATTATAAAAATGAATATATTATAGAAATTCTCTGGTGATGATAAAAATACACATTAATATTTAACTGTCAGTGACTTTTTAGACCTAGAAAAATGAAAAAGTAGATGTTTTTTTGATCAATTTACTATATTAGTTTAGGCATTACTACATTTTTTGTTGGTCTTGCAAATCTAATGTTAATATTAAAGAAGCTGTACTTGTAACATAACTATATTCAGTATAAATCCTTTTTAATATAAGTTTTAAATTATATTTTTGGAGGGTGAAAATTATTATTAATTTTATTTTTATTAAACACTTTTCTTTTTGAACTTTAGGTATTTGATAGAGCAGCTAATAACAATAAATCTATTGCTACTAGTTTTAAACTTGAGTATACTTCTAACTAAAGTTGTTAGATAAAACTTAAAGATTTTATAAGTCATCTAAATAGAATAAGGTAAAATTTAGTGAAATTATATTAAAATCTTATTAAAAATCTGCAAAATTCTAGAAAAGGTAAAATTATATCAAAGTTTATAAAAATGCGAAACTATATTAAAACTTTAGTAAATAATTAGTAAAACTATAGTTTAGACATTTTGCTAAATCCAAAATGAGTTTAGATAAGCAATTTTACTTACAACTAAATTCTATAAATTCTTTTACTACTTGTATTTCTTTTAAGACTTAGAGTTAATGTTGAATTATTTATCTAAAGCATTGATTAGATTTATAAACCAAAAATTTCTATTCTTATACTTAACATTAAATGTTCTGTACCTAATTATAATTAATATAAATCAGAAACGTCTATAATATAAAAGTGTTAGTTTAGTTATTTAATTTCTGTCTATATATATATTTATTTTTATTTACTTGCTTTTGTAAAAATAATTTTTATTATTTTAAACTAATTATTAATCTATTTACCTTTTATTTCACGTTAAAAGGATTAGTTAGTAATTTAAAATATTATGAGTATGAGTTATGTCATACGCATATATATATGTAATTATTACCTATCAATATATAAAATATTTTATTGAAATTATATCAAAAAATTAAAATTTTATCAGATTAGATGTATAATTTATCATTAATTTTTTTTTAAATTCAGATAGAAAATCATATTCAGTTAAAAATTAATAATGTTTAAACATTATCTTAAAAGTTAAATTTACGTGATAAAATAATTATAATAGATTGATAGCAAAACAAATAAATGGAAACCAGTCTAACAAAAGCTGAAATACATATTTATTGATCTAATTTTTCAGAAAATAAAAAAAAGTTATATATAGCATATTAAAAAAATATAATATTTTATAATTTATAATTGTTGTATTTTTTTATTATATATTTAATAAATGAAATAAACTTGCTAAAGAAAAACTAATACTTTTAATAAATTCCTTGCAAAATTTTACTCTAGTTTACAAAAAACTAATTTTAAAAATCTTTAAAAATGACAGTTTACTAAATTAACTAATAATTTTAAACTACGATTTTCTTGAAATTACGTAATTTGCCAAACTCTGGTTTTTGCTAGATTACTCAAATATTAACTCAAGTGAAAGGGACAGAACCTTGAAAACTTATATATAAACTTCTAGACAAAATTCAAAATTTTCTAAATAATCTATCTAATACCTTTCTATTAATTTTACTTTATATAGTATAATTTTTGATTTTTTTATTATATATTTATCCTTTATTATTAATATGATATTTTAAATACTATTTGTATTAAAATTCATTTATATTTTCATTATTTTGATTACGAAAAATTAAAAAAGTTGATCACAAATTTTAGAATTATTAAAAAGATTATAAATTTGTAAAGCTTCTTCTATTAAAGTAAGCATAGTTATTTTGAAAGGTAATGATATCTAGTTTTTCAAAATAATCTATTACTTCTTTAGAAATAATATATGTACAGTCAACGACCAAAATTATGCGGACATTTTTAAAATCAAAAAAAATTATATATACATAATATAATAAAAATAAAATTTTAACAAAATAAATTCAAATATATCTTTATTTATTGATTTATAAAAAAATTTAATAATTAATCCTATTTCCAATTGCAGCAATTCGCTGCGGTAGCTATCGATCAGTTTTTTTTAATATTCCGGATGAAAATTTTTCCATACATCTTTTACATACTTTTCAAGTACTTTAATACTAGATGGTAGTGGAGTTGGTGTTAAAGAACCAGTTTTGCGAAGACGTTTAAGAATAATATAGACATGCACCTTAGCTGTATAGCTATAGTATAACCTGACTGTCCACATTTATAACCATAAGTAATAGCACCACGAGTTTTGAAAGTAAGTACTTTCATATTTGACATAAACTTATTTAAAAGAGAAAAAGATTTGGGGTATTGTTTATCGTTATAAGTAAAAAATGACGTATTATTTTAATTATGTAATCACATAATGATCGATCTGCCTAATTTTGACAAATCAAAATGTCTGCACAATTTTGGTCGTTGACTGTAGAAATTGACATCCTGTTATAGCTGGACTATCTGATTATTTCTATCATCTCGTTGAGCGATAACACCATCTATATCCTGGTATGCAGACTGATAATTATGCTGAATAGTATTTAAGAAACCTCTAATGCCTTCTATAATATTGATAGGATTATTTAATGGAGTACCACCACCTTGGATGTGATTTTTAATGCGATTTAAGCCTCATTCGATTTATATAAAAAGATCAAGATTTGCCATATCTATATCTTTCTCTTCTGAATTATATAAACTTGAAGAGCTTCTTCGAGAAGAAATAACTTTAAATCTATGCCTTAGATTTTGAACCTACTCTTCCGATTCTTATAATTGCTTCTCTATATTATCAATATAAGATATTTTATCTTAGATATTCTTTTTAGTTTGATATAAGTTTCTTTTAAGGGACGATATCTTTGATCTCAACTCTGTTTTTTCTTCCTTCAAAGCATTCTTGAAACGTTTCAGTTCTTCTTTAAGAGATTAGATTTCTTTCTCACATCTGATATATTTACGCTCTAACTCATTTATGTATTTCTCATTGGACCTATTGATTGAAACTTTATTAAATAACTCATCTTTTAAAGCTTAATTTACTTGCTCTAATTCCATTTCTGATTAGATGCTGGCCTGCAAGATATTCAATTGGGATGTGGTTGATAAAATGCCATAGCTATTTTTTATAGCATATTATATCTTTTATAGAAAGAAACTTTGTCTCTTGAATTATCTCCGGACTTTGCCAAAACATAGTTATTGCTATAGTAAGATATATTCAAAATGAGTAAATTGAACAAGTCTATTATTAGAATCAATCCAGATAAGAAATTAAACTTAATATGTAAATTGTTTTTTTATCATTCTACTGGTTATCATTCCAATTCTCGAAAGTTGTATAATGATATCAGAGATAAAGGATATAATTTTTTATATAAAAAAGTTTGTGAATGGTTATATAACCAGAATGAATGGCAAAAGTATGCTCTGTCACTGAAAAATATTTTATGAGTTAGTTATGGTAAAATTTACCGTCTGAATTGCATACATATGTGTGATTTATTGCATCTTACGAATGGTATCGTTAATAAAAAGACATATAAATGGATACTCACTATTATAAACATTGCATCACGTTTTAAATGCGCTATTCCTCTTACATTGAAAAATAGCTCAGACATTGCCAAAGCCTTCAAAAAAATTTATAATGATCTATCAAATCCACTTGTATAGCTAACACTTCTACAATGTGACCAAAGGCGTGAATTTATGGGTGAGACGAGTAAAATAATGAAAGAACATAATATAACAATTAGATTGATTGGTGTATATAGTCATCGGGGTCTAGTAATTGTAGACAGATTCTGTAAGACACTTGCGGAAATGCTTTATAAAATCTAATATAGTGTTGAAAGTATATCTTTAGACCCTAAATTAATAAGAGCATGGGTTAAGTATTTGTCAGAAATAAAGTTCCCTGGTGAAAGAGGAGTTGAAATTGGCATGGTTGAATTATCTGGTGGCTATTTAACTAAGGATATGCCTCGCTATTTAAAAGATCATGTAAAGGGATATTGGGGATGCCGTGATCTCCTTAATGATATAATTATAAATTTTAAAAATGGTGACTATAAGATTCTGAGACATTTACGTGTTTGGTTTTTCCATATACACGGTAAGTTAATAGTTGACCTGAGTTTTAGTTTTTGTATTTGTTAATAATTTTTATTTCTTGCATATAGGTCTTGAGGTACAGATTTGGGGTATGGATTTACCTGTTTCCAAAATTTATCGAATGTTTCTGATTGGCACCTTCTGGTTTCCAATCAGTTGGGAGAATCATCATGAACTGGTACATGCGTTAAGGGTTTTGCAAAATCTTAGAGTAAAAAAGATCTTCATTCCTTTGTGTTGAAGTATTAAAATAACTTGTTCTGATCATTCTTTTTCATACAGAGAGGCTTAGATGATACTCTCAAAGTATTTGAGGAATTCAAAAGGTCACATTGTCGAAATACCCTTTTACACTTTCAATTTCCAGTACTAAAAAGTTACATAGGTGATGCCAAGAGTTCACCACAAAAACCTACAGGAAAAAAATCACGCATCATAAATCCAGTGGTACATCATCATGATGATGATTCTGATTATGATGATTCACCTTCACCATCTCCATCAGGAAATTTCGAATATCCTTGTCAATTGAGTTCTGATTAAAGTTTTTATATACCAACCTGATAGAAATTGTGCATACATTGGGATTTAGATTTTCTATTGAATTATTGATTAGCAAATATGTGTAACATTTACTTTTGTATTTAGAAATGATTTAAGTCTTGATTACTTATTGAAATAAATAACCGAGTGACAATATTTCATCAAATTTACTATCAAATAGCTTATGTATAATAAAAAATCAATAAAGATCTATTAGTCATTTATCAGGTTCACGATCTGTAATGTTTTATTTGTTTTTTTTTGAGTTTTTGATGACGGTCTGTCGCCAAAATTTTCATTGCTTTGGTTATGCATTTTAAATAAACAATAGGATATATACAATCTGTTACTAAAACATAGTTGATTTATTGAGGCAACGAATTTCTGAGCTTAAGCATGTATTTTATGCCATGATTGAGAATTCTTTTTCTGACAAAAGATTTTTGTGATGAACGATACAGAAATTTCTATGAAGTTAAAAAATGCAACAAATTAGAATTTGTATAATTCATTGTGTTCATATCGCTTAATCAAATACATCAATGTAAATTATTAATACATAAATTAGATAACATAACTATATTCTGGCTGAGTATAAAATATTCTCTTCCTCAAGTTTGGAGGATAAACAAGCTTTTGAATATATTCATATGTTAAATAAAACAATGACAAGTGCACAATCCACAATTGATACATTGAAGGAATTGAATTCCAGGCTTTTATCCGAAATTGATAAACTTAGAAAGAGGCTTGCTGAGGTTGAGGCTGAGAATATTTAACTTAAAGCTGAGAATGTGAAAGTTAAAGCTGAAAATACTGAGATTAAAGGTGATAATGTGAAGTTAAAGCAAGCTCTAGAAGAACATGAAGTCAGAATCACGAATCTAGAACAGAGGGATAAAGAAAAAAATTTTACTAGTGTTTCGCATTATTCAGTAAATTCTAATAGTATTCTTGAACAGATAATCTTACGAAGTGAGGATGCCCCAACATCTGACAACACTTCAAATTCTGATGCATGTTAAGAATCTTTGTTTCGATGCCCTGCATCATCTATTTCCACAGAGCCTAAATCACTAGAGGATAAGGAAATGATTGATTTCTTGGATATGCAGAGTAAAAAAGAGGTTAGTGATATGATGATAAAGAGGAACAGGGAAAAGAAACTTCAAGGATCATTTAATAACTCAACTCTACTGATACTATCTGAAGTACCAACTATACCAACACTCCAGTTTCTTTGGACTCGAAACTTGTGACAAATCCTTTGAATCAAAATCAAAATAATAATCAGGATAAATCGCACAAGAAAAAGGAATAGAGAATATTGGTCAAAGTAATAGTTAATGGTATTCAGGATAATACTATTTCGCCAAATCATGTGATCGAAATTTCGGCATCAAATCATTCTAAAATCCAAACATTATTCGACTTGGCCTAATTATTTGACAAAGTAACTAATGCTAAATATTATGCTATAAAAGCAAACCAAGAGGAAACTTTATGCTGGATTAATTATGGGAAAGAATTTATAATTCAGTACAATGATTTTATGAAACATAGTAATGGTAAAATAGGTAAGAAAAAAGCTAAAAGTATAATTTATGATAAAATATTAGAGCATCTTACTATAATCTGTGAAAAAAGATCAAAAGCAACAGGCTTTTAATTTCCAGAAATTTCCGTAAAACTTTGTGTAAAAAGACCCAAAGAGTTGTAAAAACTTACAAATTATTCGAAAAAATAGGTACAGATAAAATTATAGA
Source organism: Funneliformis caledonium (assembly GCA_910591825.1). Lineage (NCBI taxonomy): Eukaryota > Fungi > Glomeromycota > Glomeromycetes > Glomerales > Glomeraceae > Funneliformis > Funneliformis caledonium. Next base: position 6,820 of record CAJVPQ010003499.1, read on the forward strand.
AAATCACATGAGCGGAATTTTGACGATGGTCTGACGCTAAAAACATGTAACCGAAATTTTGCCTGAGATAAGTATACCCGCCAAACCTCAAACCTCTAACTCTTTTGTGAAAACTAAGATCTTACCAGAAGTCAAGACGAGGGAAGAAAGTATATCTACACCTCAACTCAAGAAGACTTTAACTGAAAAGCAAAATAATCTGACACATGACCATGCTTACTTTCATAATAAGACATTGTTGCGATATTCTGATCTTTATAAAACATTTATTACTGAAAAATTTGATTATTATGATATTATTGAGGGATCATTATGCCCAGTATGTAAATTAAATCATGAAGATGGAAAAAGTGTAAAAGGTAGATACGAAGCTGGATCCTATTTTATTATATGTGAAAAGCGTGAAATCGAGATAACAGCATAAATCATAAAGTCACACTGCCTTCAACAAATTATCTGTTTCAAATGATCGTAAATTAATTAACTATATAATTACTATTTCGGGATATGCACAGAATGCTAGCACGTAAGTATTCTTGTTATATAAGCAAAACAAAGACACGACTTGTACTTAATTTGAATTTGCAATCATATAAAACAATAACATGGATAAAGCCTATTTCAGAGAAATGACACTTCGTGCCTTAACTCTGAGTATTTAGACTAGCATGCTAAATTGGTTGATTCATCAAGTCATTTGACAGATAAAATTCGTTTGAGCTTATATAGAGCATATACAGAAGAGACTGGGCTCGATCCCTAGATAATGTTTGAAACTTCTGAATCCCACAAATCGAAAGGATTGATAATTACCTTTCATAGGATTGTGTTATAAAAATTTCTAAATTTCTGGAAGAAAAAAGTATAATCCATGAAATAGTACATAAATGCTTTCCTTTCTTATCTTACACTAATTTGAATGCATGGCATCGAGATGTATTTAAATATACTGATTCAGAAGTTAAGTGCCCTGTATGCAAAGAGGTACACACATGTTTAGGTATATGGGGCGACTGGAGTTGTCTAGGTAAAAATGATCACTATTTCTTAATTGTTCCTTTATCAATCAAAAGAAAGTTATAATTGCTATATAGAGTTTATCAGAAATTCAGATAAGTATATCAAACAAAATTTAATTACCGATTCTTAGCACTAATCCAAATAAAACCCGCCTTTATCAATATGCCATTGAACATAAAATGGATCCTGAAAAATTTTCGATCATTACTGAGGCTGAGAAAAATAGATGGGATGGAGGATATTTTCGTGAGAACTTGGAGAGGGATATACAGTTCTATCGTGGTGGAATAGAAAGGAAGAAAGATACTAAAAAATACCATAAATTTTTAACAGATCGGGATAGGCTAGTCGGTGAAGAATTATTATGTCATGATTTGATGATCTTATAGAAGAATGAGAAAAAATCCATACTCAATTCACACAGATTTTCAATTCAAATGAAAAAGAAATCGAGATAACAGCAAAGGCATAAAATTTAGATCATATATTTATGTATCATTTTATATACAAAATTTTATTAGCTAATTAATAGTCACAATATGCTTAATACATCGTTTATGAATTTTTTATTAATTGTGTTTTAGAATTTATTTCATAACTTGTCACAATGTCACGTGACCTTACAATAAATTATTATTTTTTAAAATTGGTATAAATTACTAAAAGTTTAGCTGATTACGACTTAGGTTGGGATAAAATTAAAAATCATAGATGAACAAATATAGGTATATATAAGTAAGATAAAGTTCATCATATAGTCAAGAACTGATATTCATAGATTTAGAATCTGCAAGAAAAGGCCTACCGGTACGATATAAGAAATAACGCGTCTAATGGATTTTTAATTATGATTCATTTTCTATATCACTATACCTTATATATATTATGTAAATATATCAATAATAATTGGTTAAATAAAGGGATTTTTATGTAAATATATCAGTGAGATTGATTTGCTTATTGTGGGTATATCATATATGGTTGATTAAATTTTTCTTAGCATTTTTTTTCTCACAAACATATGATTGAGTATTGAGATGTAACAGCTATATAGTTACACTGGAAAATTAATCATATATTTGTAGACCCAAAGGATTATTGCTTCGCAATAGTACACCTGAAATAGATTCTGCCTCCTGAAATAGATCATGTAACGATTATCCCAGGTATAGAATGATGCATTATTAGTTAGCAGGTAATTGTTAATAGATTGATGAGCTATTTCTCTTTTTCTGAACTGGAGAGGAAAAGGATCCACATTAAAGAACAATTCAAAGACCTTCCACTTGCACCAGTTGTTATAGTTGATTAGATTATTTAATATATTATCTCGTTCTGGATTAATTGAATTTGATGATACTTCAGTATAAGAAGTGTGTGAATCATATTTTTTAGATTCCAGGTTACCCTTTTAATTTCTTTACTGAAATTATCATCCAATCTTCTGGGTAATAGAGGTGCAGGAGGTATGTTGTGAAATATTCCATGACATTTCTTTCAATGCTTATTATCTTCGACAACTGAAAGAATTTTTTTAATCATATTCATGATCTCATATATTAATAAATCAGACCTAGATGGATCATTTTTAATAGGGCTAGTATTATGACTCAAAGAATCGCCTGTGGGCCTGTTATTGTCTCCAATTAATGGGATATTCATACCATCTATTACAATTTTAGCATAAGGATCATAGCTTCTTTTAGAAGATAATTTAAAGTTCATCTTAACTTTATGTATTCATAACTATACTAGATCGAACGTTAGATTCTTGCGAATTTTAAAGTATATTGTATTGGTATCATCTAAACTTTGCCATTTTCCTTTATAGCGAAACCGTAAATCTAAGCAATTTATCTCACCTATTACGTCTCCATAGAGACACTCAGCAGAACCACAGCTAAGGCGTATTCTATAGTTCAATTTAAGTTTATTGAACAGCCTCTTGCTAATAGTATTAAACTTTGGGGATGTATCTATTAATGCTTTAACTGGAATTTTTCCTTCTACAAGAGTTTCTATACACATTAGTAAAATAATTATATTATATACTATAGCCAAAAAAATAACTAATAATTAATTATCTGCCTAAAGTACTTGTCACAATCGATGTAATTATTGATTAATAGCTTGAGCAAGACTATTTAATAAATTAATTCGTTTCAAATCAGTCAATTCTGATGATACTCTAATTGTAGAAATAAGATCTGTTACAGTTAATGTATTAGTTAAAACTATTCTATTAGGTTCACTGGTAAAGATAACGCTTTGAAATACCCTTAATGAATCTGAAATAAGTGGAGGTAGATCAGAATCTAAGAATTTATCATCAGAATAATCTGGATGTTTGATTTTAATTTTTGAATTAAGTTTTTTCATCACTTCTTTACCAATCCCTTTACATCCCTCCAAACTAAGGTATTTTAAATTAATACAGTTGTGGGCTATTTCCTCAACAGCTTTATTATTAATCGAGCAATCACCAAGCTCAAGATGTCTAAGTTTTGAGTATGAGCGAGTAATTTCAGTGATATATCGATTAGTGAGAAATATGCATGAATTAAGACTCAGATGCTATAGTTTTAAAGAAAATCTCGCAATTTCTATAATTGGTATATTAGTGAAACCCTTACTTTTATCAAGAATGAGAAAGTATATATTTAGACATGAATGCAAAATTGTACTGATAAATGTATCTGAGATTTTTAAACCTTCTAATCTGAGATATATCATCTTTGAACAATAGAGTGACTTTATTTTTTCACGCATAACTCTTTCAAAGTTTATCAATTGTCAAGTAAGAATCTGAGACATGTTTAGGGCACGCTAGCTCTGCTGATAATTTTGTTGAAAAACTCAACATGACGCTATAAAATAAGAACACCGCAGTGATACTAAAAGTGGTTGACGAATAAAGCAGGATAGAGGGATCGATCGATTTCTAAAAATATAAGATCTGTTCTAGTAATTTTGATAAATCAAAAATATTTAGACCCTTTGGATCTTTGCTCCGCAATATTTGTACCATTCTTAAATTGTATATTATATATCTTTAATCAGAAAAAAACAGCTAATGTTCGGATAATTAATTTAGGTGTATTTTTAAATTTGTATTTATAAAATAATTTAATTATTATGATATTATTGAGGGATCATTATGCCCAGTATGTAAATTAAATCATGAAGATGGAAAAAGTGTAAAAGGT
>CAJVPQ010003500.1:0-11044 GCA_910591825.1 Funneliformis caledonium
ATGAAATTCTTATGAAAATCATCTAGTTTTATGCCTCGGCTGAGACTTGAACCTGTGGCTATTGCAGTGTAACCCACGATAGGAGCTCAGTTGTTGCCAACTGAACTAGGGATGCCAATCCCCTTTATATTAAATATTTTTTGATATTATTTAACAAATAAATAAGAAAAATTTCCTTTTTTGAATTAGGTTGAGTCAGGTCAGGTAAATCTGATCTGACAGATTAACTAATCAAATTATATATAACTGATATATTAAAATTTATCATTTAAAAAATATATTTTTTTTCTTTTCAGTATTCGATATATCAGAGATGTTAATGACAAAGAAATGATATACACAAGTCATGTGAATCCTTACTTTATGGTAACACAATTACTAGAAAGATCTTGACTGACTCAATTATCAGCTCTAATTCTACTGATATACTGGTTTAAGGATTGCCACCCAGGCGTCCATTTAGAAACAAAACCTTCAGGGTTACTGGACCTTAGAACCACTGTCAAATTTGGATAGAGAGATCACTTTCAATCACAGGTACTTTTAGTTAATTATTTTTCCTGTCTTTACCAACACCAATCAGAATCTCTATTACCTTTGCCTAATATTAGGGTATTTTACACATAATCAGGAAAGCTTAGATATTATCATCTTTATAGGATTTTAGAAAGGTAGATAGCTGTTATATCCATATCGTTAAACTCACTCAAAAATTGAACCCAGTCTCTATTTCAAATGATAGCTTAATTGGATGGTTATTGCGATAGTGCAATGCAGTCTATTATCAATCATAATCATCTTAAGGTATTTTGAGATGTCACCTAATCTACTAATTACTGGTTAATTACTTTCTTACTTGTGTAAGGACCCCTGAAATTGAAGACGTGAGATAGTACCCATTACAGGTCTATCAGCGAAGACTAAGTTTTTATCGATCTCTGACTTCATTTGCATTCACTTGTTCTACAATTTTAGTATTTAGACATAATCAACATTGATCGATAAGTCGATCAACCAGTTTTTAATACATATTAGTATATACGCCTACATATTCAGTTACATATGAAATTCTTTATGAAAATCATCTAGTTTTATGTTTCAATTGAGACTTGAACCTGTGGATATTGCAGTGTAACTTACAATAGGAGCTCAGTTGTTACCAACTAAACTAGAAATGCTAATTCCTTTATCATTTAAAAAATATATATTTTTTTTTAAGTGCAATAGTTTTGCATGATTTTTATTAAATTCAAAGTATACATAAACAAAGTTAAAATATACAAATTTAAGAAAATACAAAAAATCTTTATTTAAACTAAATCAAATTAAAACTAACTCAGCACTTTCCTAAAATCTATTCCTAACCTAAGCTAAAAATATCATATTTTAGTAACTAATCGAATGAGAAAGGTCTTGGCCACTACAGCACTAAAAATCCATCCAGTGGGATTCATATCAGATCATTTTGTTAATCAATTTACTAATAGTCAAGGAAGAAGGAGAGCTTGTAATGTTGAATCCTAATGTGGTGGTATTATTTTTTTTAATTCTTAAGTTGATGTTATGTGATTTTTTGAAGGCAACTTATTGTAAACATTGATCAATCCATATTACTTGTGTCTGTTTGAAGATGTAATACATAAATGCTGAAAGCATCGTGAGGTGAGATCCTTTAGTCCTATGGCATTATTAACAAATTTGTATAATGAGGGATCATTCCTTTAATGAGGGTAGGTAGGTAGAGGGAGTATTCAGTGAATATATGTCATATAGATAAGTTGTATAGGTCTGTGGCTGAGCCACTGTCTTGAATTAATTCATGTAAGACTGATTGAGAATCACAGATGATATTTTTTATCTGCGTCTAGGTAACTGGACACTTCCAGACGTGAAAAAAAGTTTCATCTACACATTCACATTTTACACAGAGCTATGATAAGTCAAAGAGGTCAAGGTGTCTCTCTTTCAATATTTCTATGGTGAAAAGCATTTCTAAAAATCTTTGGATTTTTTTCTTTTGAACTGCTGAGGCTTCGTAGGATATATGAATCATAGCAATATTATTATTAATGTAAAAATAGGTAGCGTTCTAGTTTATATTCAAATGCTGATACCTTTCAATCATGTGAAGATGTTGTAGTTTATCAAAAACTATGGATTGTGTAATATTTTTATGAAGAGACGTATGGGAATTAAAATCTCTAAATCATTATATCTGTAGTAGTAATGCTCAATATTTGAGAGATCAAATATAAGTGCAGTTGTGTCATAAAAGTTCTTTATAAGTTAGTCAACTTTGTCATTAAATATATTTCCTGAATATGCTCTGATTTTTCAGAGGTATACGTTAAGGTGTTGTAATCTTATAACCTCGAATAAGCTTAATCATAATGAAAAGTTATTAATCTTGAATAGAGATCTGGTGGTCAGAGAAAGATACAAAGTTCTTTTAAATTTCTGGAATTATCTGATTACTACTTGTGAATCTGTCATGATGGTGATATGATAATTTCATAGGGTAACAATGATGGAAGTAAAAATTGCTGCTAGTTCTGCTACTGAGCATGAAGGAAATATAACAACTAATGTTGATAAAAAGAAGGTCATTGGTGAATATGAATTCATTTGTAGTCAAGCCATACCCATTCTTATAGTAGGAGTGCCTAGACCAGAGAGGGAACCATCTGTATAAAATTCTAAATGTGTAGTAGCAAAAAATTGTTGTGAAAGAATTAGTAGCACATGTTTATATGATAACATGATGAATTTTAATATTACAGTAGAAAGTGCAGGGCGGCAAAAATCAACTGGAGGTAAACGGGACAAACTATTATAAGAAAAGTTGGATATGTAGAAAATAATATTCTTCATCAGGGGTAATAACCATATGTAAACATGTTGCTTTCATATATCTTTGAGCACAATTTTTACATAGAGACTAAGGGACGTATTCACTATACAATTATATTTTTTTAAATTTGAAGAGTTGCTCACAAGTAGTATGGGTCTGTTGAGTAGACAACTATTACATTGGTGCAGAGATATCTCAGTAAAGGGAGTAAACATATAGTGAATAATGTTAGCAAAACTGCCTACTATCTTTAAAATGTGACCAAAAACCAATACGTTAACATTAGAATCCTGATATAGGATAAAAGAGCAAACTGTAATTTTATACTATAGAGGTACTACTAGAAATCTATAGACAAAACTGTTAGGATATGTTGTAATTGCAGGTAAAGAGTTATATTCGTCAATGTCAAGTGCACTCTTTACCTTAAGGTATCATTTAAGTGATGGTCCTTTGCTAGGGTTTGAGAAAAGAAATCTCAGATTCTTAATAGTATACAGTGACCTTCCATCTCTGCTAACTAATTGTTTTACAAACATTAGTGAGTATTTGAACAGAAAGAGAACTGCTTTTCTGTAGTCTTGTAGAATAATTGACCGTATAGTAGTAGATCCACCTTGTATTCTATAAGTAAATTATTCTAGAAGAACAACTTGATATTAAAATGTTTGAGATCATACAAAAGAGCTGGAATCCAGTTATTAAAACATTTTGAATATTTATAAGGCCATTCGACTAATAGTAAGGTAAGTAACTATTCATTAACTTGTAGTTATAGTAGCTGAATACAGGTGAATAAGCCTAATACGCCAGTATCATTTAGAGAAATTAATAAGGCATCGCTGAAAACTTGTATATGTCTGTAATATAAGTGGATTACTCTATAGAAGAGTTTTGAGTGAAGGAAATATGAAGGTATATCTCTTGATAAATGAAGCTTTTTTTTTAGTAGAACTCTAAAAAATCATATTATACAGTCTGCCAGTATTTCTGATAAGTGGAACAGTTGTATACAGTATTCAATATGAGGTATAGCGATAATATTGAATGTGTATATGAGCTGCTTATCTGTAAGTTTTTTGGAAGACATAGTTACTACCGTAAACTAAGGTCCTAAATAGCTTATTTAGTAATAAACGACTTATTGCATTTTAGCAAGATCTAGACCTCTAAATATCTTACAGAGTTACTAGGATTGGTAGCAGTAATCATCATTTACTTGTATTTGAAGGGTATGAGTCTTATTAGTATTTGTCAACAGATCTGATTTAGACCAGTTTACTTTAATGCTATTAAGGTTATAAAAGCTATTAGTTCTTGTTTGGATTCAGTGATTCACAATGTATCGTCCATGTATGCTAGTACCGTAATCTTATATGACAATTTATTAAATAAATTGAGGCGCATGTTGAATTTTCATTTTGTCGATATAGTGTAACTAAAGTCAAAATTCTGCATCTTGTATAGGAGGGAGTTATAGTAAATATATCACAAAAGTGGTGATATAATTTCTTCTTGATCAATGCTCAAGAACACTTCATACATATCTGTAAGTCTACAAGAGGTAAGGACTTGGTTTTTTCTGTGCAAAAACATATTTAAAATAAATAAATGAATGCTTTGAGAAGCTTTAAATATTCTAAAGCTTTAAATAGCATAAAAATATTGACACAGTCATAAACTTTCGATATATCTTGTAAAAGGATTTACAATTTTTTTTGTTGGAAAGGGTATCATTTTTTATATTGTCAAGGACATGCAAGGGTTCAAAGGTGAAGTGGAAGGGGAATTCTGCAAAATTATATCCTTTGAGGATGTTATGTTAAACAAAGATAGTTGAGAGTCGTGAATTAAAAAGTTTAATAAAGGCTTTTTTTGAACATTCTAATAAAGTGATTGGTCTTATATTGTTAAGATCAAATTTTCAAGGTTTAAGTTTCAGAATTAGATAAATATATGCTAAATTCTATCAGTGTGAAAGCGTTGAGATTGACAAACAACCACATATTATATGCCAGAAAATCTTCTTAGCTAGGGGGCCTAGATGTTTAAGCATTTCATTTGAAATTTAGATGGATTAAGTGTTTTGCCATCAGCAAAGGAATTGACGATTGAGTACCATTCATTAGCTGAGAGCGGTAACATCAAATTGTTATATATTTTAAAATCAATATCATTTAACTGACTATACGATTAGAACCATTTCTCAGGAATATCTTTCAGTTCATGAGTGATGTCTGCTGCTCTTTGAAAATGGTTATTGACTGATTGCTTAACTAGTATTTCGTCTGTGAGAAGTTCTTTTATGTTTTATGATAAACATCTGTCTAGTATGATAGTCTTTCTCAAATAGTTTAATGCTGAGTCGAGTATTTTTGCAGTTATTAGCGTAAGTGTCTAATTACTGATCCAGGTATTTCTATATAGAGGTAAGTTTGTATTCTTTCTTATGAAGTTTAGCTTTGCATAAGAGTACTTTGAGCAAAAGAACTATATCAGAAAGGAGGAGATTGACAAAATTAAAGGGGTAATCTAGTTGTGAGTGCATCTTAATAAATATAAGTGAGTTAGCAATTCTGCGGTATCTATTATATATTTGTATCCAGTTTGTGAAGAAGGAACCTCCTTGTTTAACATTGAGAAGCAATTTTTTAAATTTGTGTAGTGTTTTCTGGTGTGAATACAGTTTTGTGAGACCCAGTGACCTTAGATATTTGAATTATCCTGACAATTTTCTGATTGATATACATTTTTCAGCCACTTTAATCAACAACAACAAAGAGGCGTAGTAAGAGAAAATGTCACCTTTGTAGACGCTTTAAAGAACAAGGAGAGGGACAGCAGCAATCCTCCTTCACAGATCCTTTCTAGCAACAAACATAAATCAACGCCTAAACCCTTGTCATAGGCGGATGATATTCCTGAAAAAATGGATATTGAAGCAACTAATCTTACCTAGGTATCCAAGCCGATCAAAGACCTCTCCAAAGGTATCACCAAAGGAGGCTCCATACACGATCAGGATTTCCAAAAACTCGTCACCACGCAACTAGAAGCCATCACACAGCAACTTACATTCCTAACTTCCAGCTTAGCTTTCTCACAAAATAGACTTAGTATCATCGAAAAAGTACTCAAAATCACAGTCGTTACCCTCAGGACACGGCTGAATACAATAATGCGTTTCTCCCAGAATCGTCACCAGCTGACGAAAAGTATCCTCACATCGATGCCTCTAAATGCTCAACTCCTTTGCAAAAAAAGACAAACGAGCAGCTCATCACCATTTGTCACCGTCAACAAAGACGTATATCATCGTTCATCACAGCTATCAATAGTCTTTCATCCACGTGTGCGGACTTCTAACAAATACTCCTAAACAAAGGTCTGATGAGTGAATATGATGCTAAATCCTTTACTCCTATTACCGACACTTTAGATAGAAATATTGAAAGCTGCCTCGGTAGCTTCCCGCAATAATTTTTTTTCTACATAATGAACACTGTCTCTACCAATACAAACCATGATATGAATGTTATCACCTCCTAAAATAATTATTTACCAACCATAAACATTGCATCACATAATGTTAGGTCCTTCAACAACTCCGCCAAACAAAATTATTTAATATCTCTTTATGAGTCATATGACCTCAATATCATCGGCCTTCAAGAAACAAACTCCAAATCTATCAATTCTTCCATTCTCAATTGATCTTTTCCAAACTTTATCACTTTCAATAGCACGTATCAGGAAAGCTAAACCAGCGGGTTTGGTGTCAGCCTCTCTTTCAGCAAAAAACTTGCCAAACACATTTTCAAAATACGATCGTATTGTTTACACTAAATTACAATTCGCTGATAAAAGAAAGCTAATAGTTATCAATGTGTACTTTCTGCCTAATAATCCTGACTCCAAAATAATATGCAGATCAATGCAAACATATATAAGCTCTCTCCTTGCAGAAGCAACCCAAGATAATTACCAAATCATCCTACTTGGAGACTTCAACGCTGACCTTGACTGTTCACAAAACCCACAACACACAATTCGTTTTATGAACTCATTATTGAGACACAATCTGTTCAACGTGTTCAGTATCGTCCACAATACTAACTGTTTGTCCTTTCCGTTCTTCTTTCGGCATAATTGTTCATCACGTATTGATTATATCTGGATGTCTCCGGAATTGACCTTAAATATTCTCATGTGCCAAATAGTGTCTATCATACTCTCTGTCTCTGATCATTCAGTTGTAATGACTTCAATATCTGATTTTTTGACCACCCCTTTGAATGACAGACGATGCCCTAGGAAAAGCTTCTTCGTCTACTCTCATATGGATAAACAGAAATGGGCCAAATTCGCTGTCAAAACTGACAATATCACCAAACACAGTTCTCTCAAAGACCTTTCCATCACAAAGCGCAAGACACAGTCATCACTCAACAGCTCATAGAATATATTTCAAGAATCAATCATTGCAGCGGCCAAATCCTGCATACCTGTCAGCAAAGCTAGAACAACCCATTATAAAAAACGGCCTATAGGTCTTGCAACCACGTACAAGAACATCAAGACTCTACACAAATTCAATAAATTAACTAAAGCTTGTCTTAATGACACGACCAAGTATCCAGAATGGTCATCCAAATATAAAGATTTTCTTGCTATTGCCTAATTAAAAAATTTACACGTGACAGCTGTAAACATTAACTATTTCTTAGTCTACATCAACTCTGTTTTTCCAGATATAAAATTACTACTAGCAGATCTTTATGTTGAAGCTAAACTCAAAGAACAGGAGTTCAAAACCAAAAGCATCCAAGAAGCGCTCCAAGCTCGTATCGACGACTACAATGCTGACCCTTCAAAAATGATCGACTCCATATTGAATAGGAAAAGGAAAATAATTATCCTTGATAGATACCTTGATAATTCCAAACATGATAAGCCGTTACTAACTAATGACATAGAAGTGAAAAATGAAGTTAATAGACACTTCCAACAGATTGCAGAAACAACACACTGTGACAAAATAATTCCAGAGGAATGGACTTCCATATACCAACCAATTGCTGATATTGATCCATCGATATATGACCAGCTCATCTCGTCCCCATCAGCTGACGAATGGTATAGGATTATAGACTGCCTGCCCAATGATAAAGCTACAGGCCCTCTTCTATATTCAATGAAATGCTTAAGCATTTGGGTCCACATAGTAGAAAATACCTTTGGTTAATTATTTGTGGCTGCCTCCAAATTTCTTCAGTTCCCATTAGATGGAACTTTGCCTATGTTTATCTGATTCCTAAACCTAAACCTTGAGAATTTGATCTTAACAACACCCGACCGATCACACTCCTGGAATACCTGAGAAAAGCCTTTGTTAAACTACTTAATATCAGACTTGCATCAGTTTTTGTACAACATAATATCTTGAAAGGATCAAACTTTGCTGGACTGCCTTTTAAATCTACTTTTGATCTTATATATATCATAGACAACATAAAACATGACGCCATCACAAATAAATCTGAACTTTGGGTCCTCCTACAAGATATGTCCAAAGTATACGACTGCGTAAACGTTTTCACATTAGTCAAAGCAATGGAAAGGCTACGAATCCCTTTTGGCTACATCAACATCATTATGAAATTATTTATTCCTAGACTCAACAGAATCTTCACTGCTCATGGTAATACCGATCCCTATGTTATCGTTTCTGGCATCGATCAAGGAGAAGTTATTTCTTCTCTTTTGTGGTGTATTTATTACGACCCATTACTATGTAGAATCCAGGAGTCACCTCACGGATATAAAATGAGTTGCAATTAACAACCTGACGCTCGTTTATCCGATACGCAATGCCTTTTCATAACGATTCTAGCTTTAGCATTTATAGACGATACTCTATAGATTGCCAAGTCTGCTGACGATCTGTTATCAATTATTAGTATTGCCAACAGTTTCTACTCCTTTAACGACATTCAGGTTAATTGGCTCAAGTCAGAACTCTTGGTAAATAAGACTCAGTTAGAACCCCTCACCATTGCTAATCTTAACGTAACCCATCATATCACCACATGTAAACCCAGTGAAAGTGTCAGGTATCTCAGAGTCTGAATCTCGCTAGCAGATAACAGAACATTTATTACCAATCAGATTCACGAAGAAATCAGATCGGCAATAATCATAATACAACCTAAAAAACTAACGGACGCTCATCTTACATACATATTCAATATGGTTCTCCTGCCACGTATTAAATATAAGTCGCAACTTACACTCCCTTCAGAAAAACATTGTGATAGAATCATGGCATCATATATAGCTTTCCTCTGCTCCAAATTGCAATTTTCACGAAAAACGCTGTCCTCGCTTTTTCTGTCACACTACTTTTATAATATTATCTCCCTTCACCAAAGACTTATTCAAAATCTTAGCAGTGCCTTTCTGCAGATGACCAATGAACCCAACTTGTTAGGTCTCACATTCAAAATTCGTGTCAGACAACTGCAAACTCGGGAATGGTTGTATATCAATCCTCTGGTACGTTGGCCATACAATACTCAGAAATCAAAAGATGACTGGCTCCTAGCTTTGCTTAGTACTTTAAACAAACTGAACATCAACCTTAGCGTTCCGCTAAGCTCAAACAATCTGGTATTCAGAGGTACTACCCTGATTTTAGACCTCATCACATCCATCTACAGAAATCACGTCATGGATCTCAGAAAATGCTCAGTTCTATATATTGAACAACTAGTCAATTGTGTCAGTAACTACATGTTCTCTTACAAAGACCTCATTCACATTACGCACCAATAAACAAGGTTTGTCAGAACCTCAAATGGTTTACTATCATAGAACAGTACTTACAACTATCACCAGATAGATTCATCACCAGAGTATTCCCGCACAATCTAATATATGACTACATACTAAAGCAACAACATCTTACCCCTGGTTATAGATCGTATGCTATGGGTTGGATTTTCAGTTTCAATAGTTTTATAATTAGACGCATCACCCATGCTGATCAAAATAATTTGCATCTCAGACATTATAATTTCGAAAAAGCAACCGATTATAGTACCAAATTAATCCCATGCCTCCGCTGTTCTCTACATAATCAAAGTACACCTTCAACAAACAAATCATACTGCTATGTCAGTATACCCCGTATATATTGTGCAACATTTCACAATATTTATTATGACGGCTCCAGTTCAACAGCGCTATCTGTTAGTGCTTTGAATGAACTAGCTCTAACTTGTGCAGTTGCGTCCTTCCAGCCTCACATCTTAAATGTACCGCCTTCTGTACTTCCTTCTACATATAGCTCTTATATAGATAGATTCATTCCTTCTCCTCACAAAGAAGAACTACTAACACTTTCTTCTAATTTTATTTTTGCTTCTGAGTTAGAATTTTACACCGATGGATCTCTTATAGACGTTGGTCTTCTTTCAATCAAAATGGGGCTTGCTTGGTTACAATCCCACTAAAATTCACCTATAGTTTCTTTCAGCACCGCTTTAACCTCCAGTTTTCCATCATCGTCAATACCTGAATTTGCAGCTCTTTTCATAGTACTTCTGACTGCCCCTCCAAATTGCAAAGTCAGAGTTTATACTGACTCAGCCATTATCATATCACAGTTCAACAAATTTAGTCTCCTCAAGAAGCAGTCTCCTACTTTCAGACTTTTTTTGAAAATCAACAATTTTGTGTTTTGATCTTATCTTTTCAAAGTGATCTCTGTGCACAACCTGGACGTCCGCTTAATAAAAGTTAAAGCGCATTCAAATAATCTTTTGAACAACAAGGTAGAAGCTATAGCAAAAAACGCTCTCGCCCTTCCCGTCTTGCAATTTAATATGACGGATGCTCCACAAAGTTTCTTTAATTACAATAACCAACCTATTCTTCAACTGATTAGACAACTAGTAAAGGACATCTTCTGGCACAAGCATCTTCAGCAAATTTTATCACTGCATGTAGTCAACAAATATCACCCATTTTTCAAACTTAATTGGTTTGTTATAGTGATGCGATCTGGATAATTTGCAACAATCCGCAGATATCTGTTAGCTAAATAATTTATCCAGATATCTGTATGTATCTGAGTAAATTAAAAAAATTTATCTGCAGATAATTTACGGATTATCCGCAGATGAAGTTATC
>CAJVPQ010003501.1:0-11041 GCA_910591825.1 Funneliformis caledonium
GTGTAGTAATATTGCGTATTTATGCGCCAGATGCTCCAAGAAAGTTCAAAATACCGGGAGGTCCTTATTTTGTACCTATAGTTGGTTCTTTATTTGACATAGTATTATTAGCTTCGGCTCATAAAGCAGCCATTGAAAGATTATTTATTTGGATGGCTATCGGATTAGTTATTTACTTTGTATATGGAAGAAGGAATTCTACAGCTAATAATAAAAATGAACCGAAGGTTGAAAAGCGAGAGGCAATTAAAAACAGCGAGGGAGTCATTGAGATGATAAATGTTGTAGATAAGTAAATAAGATCATGATTTTAATAATTTACGTTATAGTAATTATTTTATTTTTTTTTATATTACTTTATATATTACCTAAATATTTTATAATCTGTCAATCAATAAAGAACGTCTTAATCATAAAAATGAATTAATTCATTAAAATAATTATATACAAATAATTTCTTCCAAAGTATTCGATAAAAATAACGGAGGATTTACATAATGATATTTGTATTGAACGTTGAAAATTTACTTGGCAACGGGTTCAAATATTTTTTTTAAATCCTGGGTCGAGTTTAGGTTGTCATATTATTAAGTCCAGGGCCGGGCCGTACTTCAAGATTTGTTGCTTACGCGGGCCTCTACTTTCTCAATGTATCTTTTTTTTTTTTCTCTGTAATCAATTATAAAGAAAATCCAACATTCTCATTTGCAGTTGATCTTTTTATAAAATTCAGGAGTTATTATTTCCCAATTCTGATTAAGGCTAAAGTCAAATCATTTTTTGGGAGGGTAATTAAACTTTCGGTATTCCCTATTCAAGGTTACTGTAAGGAGATCATTGAAATTCTACCTTAGACTATTTCTTTTACGTGTTAATATGGATTATGTTGTTCTGCAATCATTAATTGTTAAAATTAGCTTTCTCCCCTTGTTCGCCCGTGATACTACATATCGATATTTTACTGGAAGTACTATCGGAGTTGAATTTTCGGGAAAAGATCAAATATTTCGTAATACCTTTGAATTTTATTTAACATTCAAACAAGTTAAATTTTATTTTATTTTATTTTTAAAATTGATATAATTTACTAATAAATTTATAACGATTAATGTTTTAACTATTCATGGTTAAAAAAGCCTAGTTAAAATCATCTTGAAAACATAAATATCGGTTATTGTTATTATTAGGATGATATTTGTTAATAGATGCATATTATAATTTCGAATTTGTTGCACTAATCCATGTCGTAAGTTTATAGATAAATTTGGTGTTTTATATTTTCGTACTGCAACAATTTTTCATAATAACGAAATTATTAAGCCTTTCTTTCGTTGCCTTTTTCTTATTTAGTTATTTTGATAAAATAAAATTGTTTTTTAAATTTCTATACTTTAGATGTTTTAGATGTTAAATGTGGATTATTTAGAAGCTTATGGCAATATTAAATTGTGTAAATTTTTAGAGTGAAGGAAAAAAAAAAAAATGATTACCAAGAAAATTGATTTTATTGTCGGTATCCTTTTTTATCACGGGCTTTAGTAAATTAGTTACCCGCGGTAAATAACTATAACATATTATAAGTACATTTCGGAAAAAAAAAAATTTTTAAAATTAAAAACAAAAAGTATGTTATTTAGTCGCTTAGCTTAGCTGATTTGTGTCATATATGTTTTCCGCTTGAAAATAGAATATTCGAATATTTGTAAAAAACATTCCAAATTACATCGAATATCGAAATATCGAAATTCATTTTGGATATCGATTATTTATTTTTTTCTTGAAATAATAAAAAAAGAATTGATCGATGAAATACGAAGTACATAAAAAAAATAAATAAATAAATAAATCGATCGATGAATACGAAAGTGCGTATGTAATAAAAAATTTAAAAAAAGTAATTAAAAAGAAAATAAAAATAAATAAAAAAAAAATAATAATAAAAAAATAAAATATAAAAAAATAAAACTAAAGCTTACCTAATCAAAATATCAATTTTCGGATCCGAATTAAATGACTTTTTGATATTCGAAATTATTTAAAAAAAACTCAAATATTTGAAATGCAATTTGTATTTCAAACGGAAACCCTAGTGTCATAAATTGTTGTACGAACCATGATGATTTCTTAGACGACAGCACTTAAACCTGAATCTCAAAAAGCTTTTGATCCCTAGTACTTCCCTTCACGAGATATTTCATACACGAATAATTTGTATGAAATCAAACGCATGAAAGTCATGTAAACATACTATACTTTATCACGCGCATTTTAATTCGCATTGGTGAATTCGGCCAACATTAGTTTAAACGAACATAAAATTTACGAATCGTTGCTAAAATGTACAAGTTTCCGAAGGTTAAGTAATGATTCTGGGTGGCAGATAGATTAATTAATATATGTAGCTTAAATTAAAATAAATTTTGTTAAGAAGTCTCTTACTAAATTTAACGTATTTTTAACTCCCCATAACTCTGAATACTTCTCGTTATTTTCTTTCCAAATTATGCGAAATATTTCCTATTCTATGAATAGAATTTTTTTTTAAAAAAAAATATTCATTATGATTTTCAAAAAAAAGCGTTCTGTCACGTTTTAATATATCATTTTACTTATAATTTGTTTAAATTGCTAATTTAGAAACAAAAGTTATCAAATTCTAATGATTTAAATTTTTTATCAATACTACCCAATTTCATAATTAAAAAATCTGAAATATACAGTCACCACTGGTTATACCGAACCTGTTTGTACCGAAAACTCGTTATATCGAACCAAAATCTTCAGAACAAATTTTTTATAATTAAT
This sequence comes from Funneliformis caledonium, assembly GCA_910591825.1. NCBI lineage: Eukaryota > Fungi > Glomeromycota > Glomeromycetes > Glomerales > Glomeraceae > Funneliformis > Funneliformis caledonium. The sequence continues at coordinate 2,806 of CAJVPQ010003501.1, forward strand.
TACACTGGATATAACGAACTTCTATAATAAAATGCTATATACCGTATCCGAATACGATTTAACCGGTCCATACATATTTTTATATAGCGAACAATCATGTGACCAAATGGTAATTTATAATACTGGCCAGAATTATTATTTGACATTAAATAAAAATGGTTAAAAAAGTTTTGTACAAGTACAAAGTCAAAAAAAGGAAATTTATGTTACATAAATTAAAATTCTGGCCGGCGCTACATATTTGACCCGAATTATTAATACTAAATATAACGAACTCACTCTATACCAAACCAAATCTTCTGGAACGGCTGGTTCGTTATATCCAGTGGCGATTGTATATATGATTTAATTAGTTCATCTGCCCCCCACGATATAAATATTTTATTTGTCGTCACAAGTTAAGCACGCAACCATTGATCAGCCAAAATTAAAGAGCTAAATGTGTATTTATTTTGACCGAAATTAAAAAATGATCATTTATAAATAACTTCCACATAAGGTTAACGCGCGACAAAGTGAATTTGATATTAGCTGTATTATCAAAGGTTTGATCTGTTCCCTAAAGCTTTACAACATAGTAAGTAAATTATACATACATAAAATTAATTTTTACAAACATCTTTGTATAAAAATTATGTTTATTTGGATATTGATATATTATTATATTTTGTTAAATGAAATAAATCATCATGATAAATTTAAAGTTGTTGAAATGATGAGGAAATTTAATAATACAAACTTTGGGATAAAAATAAAATCAATGAAACAATAGATAATGAAATAATGAAATGAAATAATAAAATAATGATAATATTATTTTAAGAGATTCTAATCTTTCTCTTTGGTTTTTCACTACTTTTCGGTACCCTAATTTTCAAAACACCGTCTTCTAAATTCGCGTTGAAATCTACATCATTTCTAATATTGGTTGGTAATTGAATTGATCTGGAAAATTGACCATAACGACGTTCTTGTATATGAAGTTTTTCGTAGGTCGCTTGATTTCCATTAGCTTGCGGTGGTGGTTGAGATTTTTTTAATCGATGGAGTTCTTGATATTCGCCTTGTTGACCGTTTTGATTATGTTGGTTCGTTGGAAAATCGGTCGCTTGTTGATTTGATTGATAATCGGTTGGCTGTTGATTTGATTGAGATGGATATTCGTTTGACTGTTGCTGGAGTGGTTGTTGATTTGATTGATTTTCAGTTGGCCTTTGCTGATGTGATTGTTGAGTTTGCTGGTATTGATCAATTTGTTGTTGATTTGATTGGTAACGGGGATCGGTTTTTTGTTGTTTAACATTTATCTCTTGTGGAGCAACGGCAATTGTTTCGCGTTTGTGATCTCCAGAGATAACCAATACTGAATCATGAAATTCGATATCGACATCCTCTTTTTTGACCCCCTAACAAAAAAAAAAAAAAATTTTTATCGGTAACCCGAAAAAAAAAAAAATTTATTAATTTTTTCTTTAAAAAAACTCACCGGAACGTCGGCGATGATCGTATATTCTCTCTCATTTTCTGTTACATCAATAGCTGGGACCCAAACGGATTTGCTATCCCCACCACCTGTACCACGAAATTTTGTTCTAGCATCACCTAGGAAATCATCAATAAATCTCGTTATCTTATTTTCGAATCGATTGTCCGATTCCCAATGTCTGTCTCTGTGTCCCGTCATTTTCTGCTTTCTTGGATTTATTCTTGGATTTGAATTTATAAAAAATAACCTTTTTCTTATTTTTTTTTTCTTTTCGATTTACTTTATTGGTAGATGAATCTCTGTATTTATACACATTCGTTTTTACTGCGATAATTTCCAAGACATTATTTCGATAACGTCAACAATTTAGCCAGAGCGTAATTAGCGTAATTAGCGTAATTCGCGTAATTATTGTGTCATACATTCGTAACCGGGATCGACATGGCGCCTAAATTTTATCTTTAATCGTCTTAGTGTAGTGAAAATTACCAATTAGATGGCCAATTAAAATTAAAATGACGCGCCCAACGTCTTGCGAAATGATGACTTCATAACAACAGATGACAATTCAAATTTAAGCGAAGTTTACAGAAATGATTATTTTTTTTAATGGTGAATATTAAAATATTAGAATAAAATAAATTATAATAAATGATAATTTTGGGTATGGTTATGAAATGATGATGATTTGATTATAGCTATAAAATATATACAGTTTTTGCTTTTTTTTTTTTTTTTTTTTTTGAAATTTTTGTTTTTTCCGTAAGTATTGCTAAATTTGTCTAGGGTAACAACCGTTCCGGATCAAAAGTATTGTCGATGTTTTCGATCCATTTCATTATATCGCTTCGTTTTATCGTCACGTATTTATTTTGAACTATAAAAAAAAAAAAAAAAAAATGTTTAATTACAAGTTTTTTTTCAAAAAAAAAAAAAAAAAAATTTCTCAAATATAAGATGTTATTCACCTTTTCGTTCGAAATCTGTATTAAGTTCAATGTCTGTAATGAAATGATTATAATGGAATGTTAAGGCATATTCATGATTATCAAATGTCAATCATTAAGGTTCATCTTGTAATTTACCTTCATCACTTTCCACATTCTCAAAATTTGATTCACTATCATGCTCAAAATCTTCATCGCCCAAATCGGTGGTATTAATTCGTTGACTCTTATAAATATCGTATATGCTTAAAGGATATTTCAATCGAATCAGGTTACCACGCCTACTAATATCCTCACTTATCCAATTTCCAATAATATCAACCAATTGAGAAGCGAGTGGCCTGCTAAACTCATCATCATCCCAACATTTTTTCATCAATTCCTCAAAACACCTTGGCATGTCCTTGGAATTATAAGCGGGTCTAAAACCATCGCAGATATCAAATATCAACTCATTCAATTTGTCAAATGGAACGTTGATAAACGGTGGTAAACCGGTCGAGACCTCATACATCAACATTGCAAAGAAATAAATGTCGGAATATTTTGTGTAAATACGACCGTGAAAGATTTCGGAAGGCGTATATTGTATCACGCCAAATGTATCGATTCGTGAGTTACATAAATCATATGATTTATCAGCTGGACCCGACATCCCTAAATCCGAAATGATTGCCGATAAATCTCCGTTATCTTCCTTTTTCACAAAGATGTTACCGGAATGAAGATTATTATGGCTTAATCCTGATGAGTGAATTTTATGTAACCCGGTGGCGATTGAATGAAGTAATTTGAGTTTTTGTGACCATGAAAGCGAAGTGAAATTATCATTTATGAAATTCCTCAAGTTTCCTCGTTCGAATTTCATTACCACCATGTAATCTTTTGTTATGGGATCTTGCGTCAACCCATATATCGGCATAATTTCTTTATGTTGTTGATAAGAACAATTAAGTAGCGAAACTTCGAGCTTAAAAGTAAAGGATGAAAAAAAAAAAAGATGAAAGAGTTATTAGTGATTACTGTGCGCCTTGACCTGCGACAAACCACAAGGTGGTGGGATGATTACCTCATACAAGAAATCTTTAGAAATGTTTTGAGAATTATATAATCGTTTTAATGCAACTTTGACTTCATCGCCACGATTCCAATCTTCACTTGATTGATTCCAATTCATAATCGGACCAGATGTCCAAGTAGCGGAATATGTCGTGCTGAAACTACTTTTGGAGATGTATTTGACATCATGTAAATCATCGTACGGTATCCACTCTACAAAGGCTCGCCTACTAGAGGTCTGTGTTGATTTTATCAATTTATCAATGTCATCATTCCCACTCGTCCATCTATCAAAGTTCTTTTGAAAATGCGAAGAAGAACATGAGGAGCAATATCCCTTTGATGAATTTGGTCTATTGCACTCCTCGCAAAGACCGAAATCATCTTCCTTAACGGGTACCGGTGGTGACCTGAGGCTCAAGGATAAAGTTGTGGGTTGAGGTGTCCTTTTGTTTAGATGTAAAGATATCGGAATAGATCGATACCTGGTTGGAGGATTTAAATGAAGTGATTTAAAAGTTATGGTGGTCGTTTCCGTTGTCATTTTGTAAAAGCAAAATAAAAAAATAAATGAAAAATATGAAAAAAATAAAATTATGGGAAATTGAAAATTTGAAAAAAATTTTTATCGGCAATTTTACCGATGTAAATTATGCGGTATTTATACAAAAAAATTTTTCATCTAATTCAACGCCATAATTAGGTGGTAGATGACCCTTAAATGCTTCATGAATTTTATTTGATCACGAGTTAGCCTCACCAAAAAAAGCAAATCAAAGTTTCTTTTTGTTTTCCAATTTATTTTTTTTTTTTTGATCTAGATGTTCTCCTTTCATGTACCTTAAAGGGTCTTTACGATGGTCTATCACATCTACATCCGGTAATAGGAAGAGGAAAAAAAGGTGTTTTTTTTTTTTTTTTTTGCAATACGCCGATTAAAGAGACAATGAATGTTACAATGATTGATAAAGGTGTTTGTCTATCAAAGCACCAGCAAAACAACAGAAAAGTAACGGGGGAAAATCCACCATTTGCACCTACAGCATTTACAGTATAGGTACACATTTCACGATCATTTCGTAAGCAAAACATTTTTTTTTTGAATATTCCATTAAAATCATATGATAAAAATGGTCACAAACAAATAAATGGGCAATATTTTGATCTTGTGCTCACATCATAGCACAAATTTAGGGGGAGTTGTGTAGAATACATCATCTACTACCAAAAAAAAAAAATCTACCCCAATCTTTTTTAATATTGGCGCAAAAATAAACAATATAAGAGGCACGAGCAAAATATAAAAAAAAATTTACTAGTATAATCCAAAAATTTTTTTATTTGTTGATCATCAATATAGAGGGAAAAGGTTAAGAATAGGGTAAAGCAGATAAGCGATTGGTGCAGAGAAATCTTTGAGACTGTGCATACTAAAACACAGGTGAAACAGAAGCCATAAGGAAAATCTGATAAATCCTTTTTTTCAATATATTCCTCTCAGGATCCTTCTTGCCCAATAAAAGAATTTGACCAAAATGTAATATCAACGTCGATTCTAAATAAGTCCGCTTAAAGATTCGGCAAATGTCATAATATAATTAATTGTCATGGTCACCATCTTTTTAATACATAAACAAGAGATGATTGAATGCTAAGCTTTAATTTGTAAAATCAGAAGGTTAACATTTATGAGAAGAATAAAATGATCTCTTGAAAAGGAAAGGTACTCCCAAATTAATCCAATTAAAAATACGGAATTCCCCAACAATTGAAATTTTTATTTAAAAAAATAGGATAAAAAACAAGGATCTTTTTTTTTTTTAAAAAAAAAAAAGGTATCATTGGGTGAGAATTTTTTTTTCAAAGTTATAAGTACTTCCAAATGATACAAATGAAAACTTTAAATTTTGTTTTAATTTGGTAAATTCATTTTATTGGCAGTAATCATCAATAGATACTTTTTTATTCTTATTTTTAACTTTATTATTTGCTGCGGAGAAGTGTGACAATAAATTGTTGATTTCATCCGCGTATGTTTTTACCATAATCAACTCTCATAATTGAGTGATAGTCCACAATTTGATTCGAAGAAAAAAGAATTCTATCGGGAACGAAATAACATACTTTAGTGTTCCAAAATAAGTCTTATTATTATTTACCTCCCTTTCGGCAAATACTATGACCATAGCTACTCATATTTCACAAAGACGAAAGTGGCCGATCATCCCCTTGTGTCTGACTTGAAAATAAAGAAACTTATCATACATATGTCCTTGCATAAATTGGTATGCCTTTTCCAGCAAAATATTAAAATTAAATTTAATGCATTAATGCAACATAAATTGTTTTAAATTCGCAGTGCGAAATCAATTGTAATCACATGACCTTGTCAGATTCGTAAAAAAAAAGCTTGGAAAAACACTTTGCTATCTAAAAATAATGAGAATTATGTCGTGCTGCCGATAAGGTTATGTGCATGGAAGTGGGTAGATAAATGTGGGGGTTCAGAATTCAGTCATACATTAATTTATGTATTGTAAATTTTTATTTCCTTTCCTTTACGCATTTTGCAGCAATTTTAAGTTTCGGTATTACCAAAAAAAAAAAGAAAAGAAAAGAAAATTATCCCACAGATGTCGAATACAAAAGAATAACGCTTTACCCACATAATGTTGTTTTTGATGCGTGCTACAACTTTAAGTCGTAACATGTTACCGTGTATCAATTTTTAATTTTTATGTTAAAAAATAATTTGTGAATTGACCAATGGGAATGAAAAAATTGAAAATTGATAAATATAATCCTAATTATGATTGTAAACAAAAGCTTCTTGCTTTTTTTTAAAAAAAAAAAAAAAGTTTATGTAATACAAAATCCCTTAATATGAACTCTTTTTACGAATTTGCTTTGATCACATTAGTACATAAAAAAGGATACTTGCGGATATAAGTTTTGATATTTTGGTAATATTCTTATATAATTTTGTTCAGCTTTGACGTAAATTATTTAATAAAACCTGTTTGCACCAAATTTGTAGCATTTCAAAACTCAAGGGGACCTCTCACACAATATAAACATGGTGTAACTTTGAGGAATTTGCAGAGAAGCAAAGTAACAACAATAGTGATAAGATCAAAAGGTCTATGACAATCTGAAGTCAAATTTTATATATAATTTTATCAAGTTTACTTTAATACTTGAAGTTATTTTGACAATTTTAATATATATAATTACTGATTTATCAGGTGTGAAGTTTTAAATAAGTGATGAATTGGAATTTATTGTATGTTAGAGTTACAGAGTAGAGTGTATGAACACAGATAAGATAAAAGTTATAGAGTATAGGAAATATATTAAGTAGAATATGTTATTTAAAATAGAAGTTAAGTATAGCATATTAATTTGTTTTATACTCAACAGTATGTATATTAATTCATGAAATGTGTATTGTATAATTTCTTAATATACTTAATTTTAAAAGTTATTGATTTATTAAATAAAAAGCATTATAGTTAAAATATGAAAAAAATATTTTATTATGATAAATCATTTTTGCATTTATATGAATAAAATATAATATATATAGAAGGGTATAAAAAGTATTAACTGGTTTAATTTTATTATAAAATAACTAAAATTTAACACTTTAATTTTTTTTATTTTGTTAAATTACAGGTCAATATTTCATTAAACCTCTATTTGCAGTAATAATAATTTGAACCTAACATGATATTTGATCAAATTATAATAATAATTTACAGGCACTATATCCTATTACTTCTTGACTTACTGCTCTATTTATGTAATGCTGATAGTTGTAAATCATATTGATAAATTTTAACCTTAATTTATAATCAAATATTTTCTATAGAGTTAATATTAGACTTTAAGAAACAATTCAATATTTAAGGATTTGATAAAAAAATATGTGATTTTTGTAATATGAAAAGATGTATTATCTTCTTGAAATTTTTTTTTGCATAGGATTTAATTAGTAATTAATTAAAATTTTATAATGTATATTTTCAATTATGTAACAATCAAAAAATTTAGAGAACCTATATTAACTTAAGAGAAACATTTTAAAATATGTGATTAAAATTCTTTTGAACTACAATTGTAATGCAGGTTTATAAAATTCTTCAAAGAGTTTATGTTATATTTATCTAAACTGAAAATTTTAAATAGTATGTAAATAGACTTATCTGATTATACTAATTTTTTTAAAATTATCTACAGTTTAAATTTTATAAGTATATATTTAAAATAACTGTTTTTTTTATTTCTTTCAAAAATTAATTAATAAACTAAATAAAGAATATATGAATAAAGACTTTATTTAACTAATTTATTACAAATAATTTATTTGAGAATATTTTTATTTATTTTATTCATAATATATCTAATTTTGAAAAGAAATATGTATTAACAATAAAAATAAAAAATAAAATTATATCATATTTAATAATATATATGTTTTGCATCAAGTGTCGATTTGCGTCAGATGCAGCTAACGCACGTCAGGTGTCGATCGATACTTGACGTGCGTCAGTTAATATTTGACAACTGAGATGCGTTGGCTGTCATCTGACGCAAGTCAGCTGTTATCTAACACAATTTTTTTAATTACAATTGGTCCTTTTTAAGTAACACAAAATAAAAAAATTTTTTTTTTGTGAAATTCGGACGATTCGCATTTTATTAATCAAATAAATTTTACCGAAGTACATTTTCTTTTTATTTT
>CAJVPQ010003502.1:0-11041 GCA_910591825.1 Funneliformis caledonium
GGTTTAAAATAATTTATTTTAAATTATTAAATATTAATAAAAAAATATAAAAAATTGATTTTAAAAAGGAAAGAATACATCTTATATTAAAAAAACTAAAGGTTTTCAAAAAGAATAGTTAAAATTTATAAGTAGTTAATATATAATAGATTAAAGAAACTAATATTTTGCTTAATATGTCAAAATTATAAAAAATTAAATAAATATGAAAGTGAAATAATAATTTTTTTATTTTATTTAATTAATTATTTTATTAATAAAAAAATTATTTATCTTATATTTAAAATTTTTATTTTATCAGAATATATTTTAATAAAAAATCATATTGATGTAATAAATCTTAAAATAGTAAAAGTAAAATTTAAAATAAGTCTATAAATAAGATTTAAAATCATGTTGATATTTTAATGAAAATAATATTTTAGATGATAAAGAACTTATAAAAATAATGTATCTAAATGTAAAATATTATTTATTATTTTTAATTTAATAAAGAAAACAATTTAAAGAAATTATTTATTTAGCATAATGATTGATGAAAGTATAAATATTTTTTGTGAAATTTATTTTATTATTTATATTTATTATTATTAGTATAAAAAGATTAAAGTTCATTTTTTAAAATTATTTTAATTAAAAAATAAAAATTAAAGATTATTTTTAAAATAATTATTAATTTATTTGATAAAGGGATTAAATTAATATATTATATTATTATTTTTTATTTAAAATATATAATTAATATAATTTATTTTAAAGATTTAATAAATAAATTTATATTATTTGCTTTAGATAAAGTAAATATTATATTAAAATAATAAAAAAAGTAGTATTAAAAATCAAAAATAGTAAAAAATATTTATTTATAATATATTGATTGTAAATAGACTAGCTTTAGCTAATAATTTAATTAAAAAAAAAGTAAATTTTTGTAATTATATAAACTATATTATAAAATTAGTTTATAATTTTTTTTTAATTTTAGTAAAAGATTAGATATTTTATATAAATATCAAGAAATATTAAAATATTTGATTTTAAAATAAAATAAATATAAAGTTAAATGGTTTTCTAAATAAAAAGCAATTCAAAATTTATTTTTTAATTAAATTTTTAATAGATTTATATTAAAAATAATAATTATAATAACTAATAATTTATAAAGACAAATTTTATTTCTTTATATAAGAATTAATTTAGAACTTAATTGATTATGTGATTTTAAAAAATTAAGGTTTAAATTAACTAATCAAATTTTAATGATCATTTGAAAAAATTTTTCAAAAATGATCTTTATAATATAAAATAAAATTTTATAAATATAAAATTAAAGACATTAATTTTTTTTCTATTATTTTTAAATGAATAAATAATAAATAAAAAATACAAAAGTTTTTAAAGTGATAAATAATAAAAAAAGTGATATTATAAATCAAAATTTTTATTTATTAAAAGATTAGATCTGTAAATATATGACTATTATAAAATCTTAAATTATATAATCAGTTTAAATTCTGACTTTAGTTAATCACATCTTCATATATAAAGATTAATGATTTAAAATTTCTTACTTTTTTAATTTTAAATAAAATCTATAATAATAATTGTTTTTGTGTATAATAGTAATGTTTAGACTATTAATTTATATATGTATAATAATAACATTTAGACTACCTATATAAATAAACTGATTAAATTGTATAACATTACACAATATTCTAAAAAAAGAAATATTGTTTTCCAGTAAAATTTGAGTTTGATTTTCAAAGTTAGTTATACAAATTTTCTTTATAGAAATTTATGTAATGTTATATGATCTACTTTATTGCAAAGCAATGAGATAGTGGTTAAATTTTCAATAAAAAAATATTTAATATAAATCTTATTATTAAATTAATTTTTAAAAGAATTTAACAAAAATTTTTGATTATAATATTAATAAAAAATTATTATTTAGAGAAAATTTAAATAAATTTTATTAAATATATCAGAAGATATAATATTAATATATATTAATTAACTTGAAATAAGTATTATAAAGCAGATTTAATTGTTAATATTTTTATTATTTGTATCTAGGGATAATTAGATTAGTTCTGCTCTAGTTTTTTTGAGACCTATAGGTTCTATTAAACAGATTTACAGATTAGGTAAATTTTAGAATTAAAATATTATTAAATTCAGTACTAGATCTAATTTTAAAACCTAATGGTTAGAAGCTAAATTATTTATAAATTTGTATCTAAATGATAGTTTTAAAAGCTTTTTTCTTTTATTATTAAATAAATTAAAACTTAATGTATTGTATATTTTAATATATTTTTAGTTAAGACACTGTTAGATATTACCTAATATCTTAAAGAGTAGGGAGATAAAGCAGATCTTAGATTATACATAATATAATAATCACATGATGTTAATATTGATCACATGATGATTATTTGATAAAGTGGTTTGTTAAGCATATATTTATTATGGACTAATGTAGCAATATAGCAACATGCATACATTTAAATTTATTGCAATGCACATATGTTTAAATGCGCCTTTTATAAAACTTACTTATTCTCCATCTGAGTTATAAGTCCTTAATTCAAGTTTTATTTCATCATACGATCTTTTTTGTTGAAATGGAAGAAGAGAAAAATCGCCAAAAGCTGAATTTTGTTATCTTTTAAGCTGTCCTCAGGTAGTAGAATGCATTAATTATTTATGATTCGTTAAGAATGTAAGAATCAGAAAATATTTTTGATAAATAGGATAGCAAAGTCGTAAGTATGTATTTTTTCAATAGACACATAATGTGCATCATAACCTAGTACTTTCAGGAGATCTCCATACTGAAGAAGATGAATCAGGTTTGTAAATCAGCCATCTTTAGCTTTAGTAATTAGTAGTAAGAAGCTATTATACAGGTGAAGAAAGTCCATGGCTTCTTTGGCTTTGAGTGGTCTACAGCAATTAGCATTTGTGCATTGTTTGATATTAAGAGAATAGGTGTACAAATTACAGTGGGTTTTGATCTAAGATCATGAAACAAAACATTCAGAACAGATATGTGTTGTTTCTTTTTCTATATCATTTGATTTTTTTTGTTCTTTTTCTCTCCTTTTAATTCTTCAACCTTTTTTCTTTCTGTTCTTTCAAACTGTATGTGCTCAAATAGATTCGTAAGTATATCAATATAATAAGCATCAATCTTCTTTCCAAAAATTAAATCATGAAGTCAAATTTCACAAAGGGTTTCTCCTGAATAGTAAAAATTTATAGTAGTTAATTTCAGATCAATAACTTTTTCTTGTGTATTCAAATACGTACCAAAATGATTAATTGGCAAAATGATTCCAGCAAGCTTACTAGACAATGTTACTATACCACTTTCAATCAGATTATACTTTAATTGACCTGGGGCATATATTCTTATACTTAAGAAATCCAAATTGAACTTCTTGAAAAGCTAACAATAGGATTTTATATTTTTTAAATGTCTAGGATTCTCATCTGACCCTCCATTCACTAATAAAATCCATATTGGCTAAATTGTTCCATTCATCTTCAACATATCGTCATATTAAGAATTTGAAGCAAGGCTTTTCAGGTCTTGCATATACGTAAGCAAAAATGTGTCAAGAGACCATTAGGATGTATAAAAATCGCTAATTTTCCTGTTCGCAATTCGTCATTAGATTCGTTTAGATTTATAATTAAATATACTGATGGGATTAATTTTATCTGAATCTCATAGGAAAATTATAGTCTGCTACAGATCCTCTTTCTCTTTTACAGCCTTTTTCTCTTTCATGACTTTCTCTTTTTCCATAACCTCCTTTTTGATTAGAATATTATAAATATAAGATAACAGACATTATAAATCTTATTATAACTCGTTAATTGATTTTTTATATTGATTATTACACAAATTTTCATAGATTCACTTTAAGAATCGTCATATGATACTCACTTCTGGCTTTATTTTAGCTTGCTTTTTCAATTTTTTTAACTTTAACTATTTGTACTGGTTTTTTTGTTCTCACCATTTTAATTTAATATTAAAGTAGTATTAAAACAAATTTTAAAAAGAGAGACTTATTTTTTACTTTGATTCTAAATCAATCTAAATGGTATTATATTTATATAATCGATTTACCATATTTGTATTAAATCAAAGTTATTGTTTTAATAATATGATTAACAATAGTTTAGTAACAATGCAGGTCAAAGTATAAAATAAACTTTATATTTATATAACGCATTTTTATATATTAAATAAACTTTAAGAGATTAGATAAATATATTTATAGTATATCGAATAAACTAAATAAACTTTAAGGAATTGTATAGTAAATTTCTTTACATATTAAATAAACTTTAAGAAATTATATAATAAATGTTTTTTTATATTAAATAAACATTGAGATTATATAAATATATTGTGTATACATGTTTTGAAATAAACTTTGATTTTTTTTTTGTAAGAAGTTTAACTTTATAATACAAAAATGCATAAAAGTCATATCTCATTGATTAAATCATTTTTTTTATGCCAAAGTGCAAATTTTTCAAGTTGTAATATTCTTAAAAAGTATAAATAACTTGGATTATCTAAACCAGGTAAATAAAATATATGTTATATTACAGTTACTTGTACATGTAATAAGTTCTATTTAACATCTTGATAAAGAAAATAAAATTAAATCGCAAGATGAAATGGAAAGTGTATCAGAAATATTGAGAACGAAAGTAATAATAATAATGATGACTTTAGAGAAGATAATGATAAAATAGATCTCAGAGAAGATAATGATAATATAGTCTTCAAAAAAGATGATGACGATATAGATCTCAGAAAGGGTAATAATAATGGTATTAGTGAGGAAGATATAATTGGAATAGAAGAAGATCACTATGCAGAGAATAATAATGATAATTGTGAAAGTGATAATGATGATAACATATATGAAGAAGATTCAATAGTTGATACAATAGATATCAACCAGATGTCAAATATAAATGAAAGTGCTTCTTACTTTGAAAATTCAACTTCTATATTATTGTTTTACTAGATACAAAAACACAATATTTGTAAGTTTAATTTTTACTGTACGAATGCATTTAATGATCTACTAAACAATCTACTGTATATCTCTTATAGCAATGAATACATATAATGATCTTATAGATGATATATTACAAAATCCAGCTTTTAATGCAAATAACATTGTAAAAAATGTAAGAAGATTTCAGCAATAGAAACATAGGTTATCAAAAATGCTAATAAGGCACGTTCTATTAAGATTAATTAAAAGAAAATTTCATCCACTTCCAAAGAAATGAAATCTTATTATTATCTATCAATTCGTGATATTTTTTGAAATGTATTAAATAACCTGTCCCTATATAATACATTATACTTTAAACAGAGATAAAAGCTGAAGTCAAAAAAGACTATTAGTATAAAAATTTTTGGGCAGAGTCATTATTATTTGGCCAAGACAAGATAACTATTAACTGAGATATTAATATTATATGTTTATTTATTATTATATATATGCTAATAATTATTATAATCTTTAATGTTTTTAAATAAAATATTATTATCCAAGCAAATTCATTGTATATAAAGAAGATAATAGTCAAAGATTTAGATGAATATGATCTATAGTTTCTGTTGATGTAAACTCTGAATAAAAATACAACAAGATTATATTTATAACGAATTATCAAACAACTTTTACAGTAATGCTCATTCTGCTACACAAGAATCACAATTGTGATTAGTAGATCAATATTTGAAAAAGAGTAGTATTATCATAAATATAAACGAAATCATTAAAAAAATTAATATTACTATTATTCTTAATTTAAATATTACTAATGGACTTTATATTAAAAAAATTTTATACAAAAATAATGGTTATTGAAAAATACGAGATATAAATCTAGACTATATGCATCCATATGAATATTCTACTCTAAATTTACCATCACCATAATATAGCAATCTTTGAGTTTTAAAAATATTTATTGATATTTATTATGATAATTTCAGTGTCTATTGAAACATTTATTATTCATTAGGTAAGGTTTATATTCAATTAGAAAATATGCTATTCAATATAAGAAAATATATTCATAATCACTTTATATTAGAATTTGTTCCTTTTGGTAGAGACTTTGATGATTTTATTTGTCCATTTATCTCAGACATGAAATAATTAAAACAAGAAATAGTAATGAACATTCAAGAAGAAAATTGTTAGATTATTACTAGCCTTAGATGTATTATTGTAAATCTACCATAAGGCAATGATTTAACAGGAGTAAAATGATATGGTGCAATAAAAAGATGTAGAATATGCTTAGTTGTAAAGAGAAATGTAACAGACAATAACTTAGATATTACTAATATTTCTTGTTACCATCATATTACAAATACTCAATTCAAAGACATATTCATAACCTAATACATACATAATAAAAAACATTGCAAAGGAATACAGCCTGCAAAAATCTCTTCCAATACTTGATCAGCTTCAACATGAGTGACATCTCTAATCACCACAAGACATTTATCATATAATTGCTGGTAAAACGTTAAAATTATTTAAATTAACTATTACCACATTATTGCTAAATGGTGAATGGAAATTTCTTAGTGTTTGGAAGTCATTTGAATATTCTCATCAATGGTCGAAGTTTCCAAACCCCATTAGCTATATCAAAAGCTTTATGATGTCAGACTGTCTTCAATTGATAATAGTAATGCTATTTATATTAAATAGATCATTAATCATTGATTACTTTAAGCTAATAGAACTAGCTAAACTACAAGAACAAATAAGCTTACATCACAATCAAGTGGCTAATATGATTATCAGATGCTGATCGATTATAGCAAAATGCTCCTAATTAGCATTTAAGATTTTGTTAATAAATAGTGACTGTGAAGAACTCAAAACTATTCTGAAGCAAAAATGGTAAGCCTTAACTTAGATAAAATTCATTATAATATTTGATATTATAGAAGTTATTTATTAACTAAATTATGTTGAATATAGTTATTTTCAGACTTTGTAAATCTTTTTAATCTTTACGCTTGTTACTATTTACTTTGATATATAAGAACCTTTGAAACCCTTGCAAATACTGTAGTTAGAACAAAAGAGATAGTTTACTATATTTTTAAAAATATAATTTCACATACCAATCAAAAGAATATTAAATTAGATTTATTAAAACATTACATAATTATATAAGCTATTCAATATCTAGCAGATGGTGAACTTGATCCTTGATGTTTATAGCCTAGCATGAATATTATTAATTTATACTAAAATTCTAAGTACAGTCAACTCTTAATATAGCGAACTCTTGATATAACGAAATTTTTGAACAAATATAATAAAAATACTCTTGTTATAGCGAATTAGCCAATCAAATCTCTTAAACTCTTTACTATAGCCTTATAGCGAAGTTGAGGTCTAGGACATAGAGTTCGTTATAACAAGAGTTGACTGTATTTAGATACATTAAAGTTAAAAATAGGCTCTAGTGAATTAAAAGAATATCCTAAATAAGGAAGTAAATAAATTTTGTTTTTTTGATACTGATCTAGGATCATGATTTAGAGTTAAGTTGTTAATGTAATATTATATAGCAACTTTATTAAGGATAAAATAGGATCTATTTAAGAATTAATTTATTATGAAAGATTCGTTAGAAGAGAATAATGAAGGATCAAAAGGTAAAATAGAATTATTTTCAATTTTTATTAATTTGTTTTAAAATTTTATTGATAATTGAATATATATTATACATTTATACATTGTTGACAATTTTATATAATTTCATAGTGATAGTGTGTTTTCAATCTAGTCAAATTCAAAAAATAAAGTTAAAGAAGCCAGTATCTGCTCATGATATAATGGTTAGAACTGACACAACTATATTTCAATCTGACTTGACTCTTTCTTATGACAGTTTTGAATATCACGTATCACTAATTAACAAATCTTGTAATTTTTACGAAAATGCATCTTACATACAAAATGACACTTATTCTAAAGTTAAATACTATTATTACAGTCAGTTCTTTAAAATGCTTATGAGTGATAAGCGAAGCAATATTTATGGATAGTAAGTAGAAGGTTTAATTTGATATTTAGATTTAGAAAAGTGTCAGTAAATTAACAGTTTATTTAATAACTATAACAATGAAGTACTACTTCAGTCAACGTTCTGTACTATATAATTATGTTAGAGAGATTAAACTAAACTATTATATAAAACTATATGTCAGACACACCGCTAAGCTAAAAGAAATTGTCCTCTATTTATATAAAATGTAAAATATAAAGTTATTGAAGATATAAAAGAAATAAATATAATAAATAAAATATATAAAATAAATATAATATAATAAATAAATGATATAAATAAAATAAAATAAATAAAAGAAATATATTGTATATAAAAAATATATGCTATAGATAACATAGATGATATAGAAGACATATATGATTTCTTAGGGATCAATGTCATCCTTTAGATCATCATCATCCATGTCTTCTTTTGTATAACAATAGGAGTTTTAATATTTATTATAGTAGAAGGTATATAATCAACATTTTTGTCTTTTCCTTTTTTTAAATTACTGCTGAATGAAGAGTGTCTGTTTTTTTGATAATTATTAAAAGAAGACTTAGAAGGGTTGGTATTTGATGAACAGACTAATTCAGCTTGAGTATAGGAATGATTAAAACTCTGAGTCTTTTGTCTAATTTGTATCCATTGTGTATAATTCTTTGCGAGCAGGCAGAATTCATATCTTTTTCAGATAAAAAAGCAGCATAGGTGATATTATTGTAAAAGTAACATGATCTAGCATTAAAGGCTCTTAAGCTATGAAAGGCATCAGAAAGTATTGTTTTGTTCATGAAACCTTTAAAATCTGCTACGTAATGATCTTTGTCTTTTAATTCTTCTAGTGAAGTGTCGATATGTGCGTATCTAATAACTTGTCCATTTATGTTATGTACTCAAGTCATATTTAATTGATGTAGTTTTCTAATTTTATCAAACATGATGATAACATCACGTGATGAAAAATAATGATTTCTATATTGGTACACAATAGAAGTAATTGATCTAAAATAGGAAAGAATTCTATTGATATGATTTTGTATAATATTACTAAAGACTTCTTTGAGTTTGTAAATAGGATTGTTGTGATGAAGATTGAAAGAAGGAGTATCATTGATTAAATTGAAGAGAAGTTCTGGGTGAATCAATAAAGCATTATCTATAGCATCTAATAATAATTTTCTATTGTTAAATTCTATAAAGATATTGGCATTGCTATTATAGAATTTTCAGTCTATATTAATAAAGCCAGGTTTATGAGAAAAAAGGGAGGATAAGAAATTCAATTTGTCTATTCTAATGTCGCCTGGCATGGCAAAAGCTAATAGCGATGTGAATATATTTCCTTTTTGTTAGATTGAGTCACGTGTGAAGAGTTTTTCATATTATAACAGAGATCATCTTTGTGTAACTTTTGATTTTATTTGTTATTGTTGATTGGATTGTGTGATAATACGTTAATATTAGTATTATTGTGAGTATGATCTACAGATGCGTTAAGATTATTTTTTAGTTGTTATATAATTGATGCGTAAGTTTATTTATTATTCTATTTGTTGTGATTGTTTAGTGATAGTTTGTTATGATTTTTAGGTAAAGGTTGTTGTGTATTAGTAAGCATTAGAGATAAAGGGAAATTATTATGTCTTGTAGTATTTTTATCTGTAAGTATGTCATCATCATTGAGTGTATCCATTTGTGAATTTAGTTCCTTTTCATCAAAAATTAAAATAATATCATTATTATCTTTAGTAGGAAGAGCAGTTTCAATTGTATTTGAAATTATATTTTCTGTTTTATATGTTCTATAATCACTTGTTCCAGTTTTATAAATATTATAAGTATAAGACCTCACAAGGTTGTCTATAAAATTATTGTTGAGAAAGATTTCTTGAGTAGTACGTTCTACTAGAAAAGCTTTAATGTATTCTTCGTTTAATTGCCTAACAAGCCAGAAAACTTCTGATATTTCATATGAAAGAAATTCTGCAATAGCAAAGTCTCTTTTTTTAAGCTCAAGCATAATGTAATTTTTTAGTTTTTAAAAGTTTAAGACTTCTTTAGTAAAAAGGTATTTAAAAATATCAAGAGACATATTATATGATTAAAGTTTTAATAAAAAATAAAAGTTTTCTTTAAAAATAAATTTTTGTATTTTCTAAAATTTTTGGTATTGTAAAGAGCGAAAAAGAGTTCACTCAATTTTATTAACACTATTTTTTTTTTTTTTTTTTTTTTTATGATGTGGTACTGTCATAAGTTTATTATATTTATGTTAAAAAATTACAAATAAAATTAAATAATAAAAAATAAAGTTAGAAGTAAAAACAATAAAAAATTAAACTATAACTATCCCCGTGATTCTATTACAAACCCGTTTGGATTGACCAATCATCAGAACATCCCTCAAAAAAACCAAAAAATCCATATTTGATGATTGAATCGTCAACAAGATATTTAAATGAAGCTGTCAGTACCTATCTAAGAAATCGAACTAAGAGAAACCAAATTTTATAGCTGAAGAATACCAAGTAATCCAACTATTTGACATAGTTTTATTGAGGACTTTTATAGATGTAAGGCATTTGATTTTAACCTTTTTCTTTTTCAGTCTTATGGAGATGCCATTTTTACTCTCTTCTAGGATCATTTTCTTACATCTGGAAGTCCAAATGTTATTATGAAAGGTGGTAGTGAGGAAGTTGAAAGTATCTATGAGAATGCATTTAGAGTTGAGAGAAGAGAATAACTCTTTTAGAAGTAATAACGTTTGAACAGGAATAATGCCTTTAGCTAAGTTCATGTAGGCGATAATGTTGAGTGAAGGGTTTAATGATTCCATGAGCTGATCTTTAATAGAAAAATAAAGGTTGATCCTATTATCATTCTTTCCAATTTT
>CAJVPQ010003503.1:0-11040 GCA_910591825.1 Funneliformis caledonium
ATTAGATTTTCTTTTCTCTTTTATTATTTTACTCATTAATAAACACATTATTTTACCAATATAACTTATTTGCAATCCGTTGAATCACTACCTGGCGCAACTATATGAATACTTTTGATAACTAGTCTGACATAAAAACTTGCAAACTGTTAAAAGAATTACTGCTCAATTAAAAAGAGTCAACCCTCTAACACTGCGTCTAACAGTTGCAACCTGAAAAGTTTGCACGTTAACAATATCATTATCATTATAAGTATCCAATAAATCATTTTTACTAAAAAAAAATATATTATTGATTCTGATCTTTTTCATAACTAATATATTTTAGCAAGTTCAGATGCTTGATGAAAACTAGCTTCAATTGCATTTTTATTTCAGAATTTGTTGGCTAAAATGAAGTATTTTAAAAGATTTTTAATCAATATCAAATTGATAACTTAATATATAAAATATTTTAATACTAAAAAAATTTAATAATAGTATATATTATATAAATATAAAATACACACTTTATATACAGTTTTTTTTTATTTAAAGCAATAACTTCAGTTTTAATTGATTTTGTATAATGAGAAATTTTAGGAATAAGATTTAAAATATCATTATATTTAAAAGTATTCACATGCTTCTGTGCTATATTTCCAAGGTAAAAGAGGATAAGTTAGATAAAAAATAAAAGGGATTATATTAAACTTGTAAAAATATTAAAACTTTTGTAAAGATATAAAGTTATGTGCTAAAGACATATGATTGCGCTGCATTATACCATCATTTTTATTAACGGCATTAAATTTTTTGTGGAATGTGTCAATAATCACGTGATGTATTTATAGAATTTCGATCGCCCGTGTAACCATAGTTACCCGTATAAAAATATCATTTGTGATCCGTTACTTTTTCAATTAAGAGGAAAATTATTAAAACAAGGCATGGACGCTTCAAAAACGTTAGTTGTCGATAATGGAACGGGGGTGAGTCGATATTTATAAGGTTTAAGGATGCTTTTTTTCGTTAGGACATTAAACAGATTTAGTTAGTTTAGATTTGAAACCTTTTCTCCGGAATAGAAATGTTACCAATTAAATTTCGGAAACGTTAAATACGAATTTCGCTTAACATTGCGTTTCATTATATCATAGTTTGTCAAGGTCGGCTATGCTGGTTCCAATTTTCCCGATTATGTATTCCCTTCTGTCGTTGGAAGACCAATCCTTCGTGCAGAAGAAAAAATCGGAAATGTGGAAGTGAAAGATATCATGGTTGGTGATGAAGCGGCTAAACTTCGATCAATCCTAGAAATGTCATATCCGATGGAAAATGGGATCATAAAGATATGGGAGGACATGAAACATTTGTGGGATTATACTTTTAATGAAAAATTAAAAGTGGATCCAAGGGATTGTAAGGTTTTGTTGACAGAACCACCAATGAACCCAACGAGTAATAGAAAAGAGATGGTACGGATGATGTTTGAAGATTATGGATTTCAAGGGGTTTATGTTTCTATTCAGGCCGTACTCACTCTTTATGCCCAAGGTTAGTGCAACTTTTTAAATTTTTTACCATAAGGATGTTTTCAAGAAATTTGCACTCAATTTCTCTCATGATGATAAAAAAAGGTCTTCTTACCGGAGTCGTGGTAGATTCTGGTGATGGTGTGACACACATTGTTCCAATTTATGATGGATTCGCCTTGCCACATCAAACACGTCGATTAGATGTTGCTGGACGGGATGTGACGCGTTATCTTATAAAGTTACTTTTGTTAAGAGGTTATGCTTTTAATCGAACAGCGGATTTTGAAACTGTTAGACAAATTAAAGAGAAACTTTGTTATGTAAGGTAATGTAAGATTTCAAGGTTTACCTTCATAAAAGGAAAATTTCATTAATGTGATGAATATCAAAAAAAAAAAAATTAGTTATGATATTCCTTTAGATCAAAAATTGGCAACTGAAACCACAGTCCTCGTTGAAAATTACACGTTACCTGATGGCCGAATCATCAAAGTTGGTTCCGAACGATTTGAGGCTCCCGAGTGCATGTTCCAGCCTCATTTGATTGATGTAGAAAAGCCAGGCGTTGCAGAAATGCTTTTCGAAGCTATTCAAGATGCACCTGTAGATGTTCGTACTGAATTATATAGGCATATTGTTTTATCTGGAGGATCATCTATGTATCCTGGTTTACCAAGTCGTCTTGAAAAAGAACTTAAACAGCTGTATTTGATTAATGTAGCGAAGAAAGATAATTCAATATTAAAGGTAAAATTTTAAATATGATTGACTTTGTATGCAATTACATTTTATTATATTTAACCTTCTAATATTTTTTTTAATGAATAACCAGAAACTAAAAATTAAAATTGAAGATCCGCCCAGGCGTAAACATATGGTTTTCCTTGGTGGTGCTGTTTTGTCTAATATTATGAAAGATAAACAATCTTGGTGGATTACAAAACAAGAATGGGAAGAAGAGGGTGAAAAATCACTGAACAAATTAGGGATTCACGGTTCAACTTGAAATCATTAATCCAGTGTAATAAAATATTAAGGACAAATTATTTATTTTATTCAAATTTTCTTCGGTTTAAAAAAAAAAAATATAAAAATAAACTTAATAAATTATTCTTAATACAGATAAATGTTTAAATCATGAATCAGAATTCCCATATCTCCCATCCTTTCTTCATATTTTCTAATATTAATTCCCTCTCGTCACTTTCCAACTCTTCTGATTTACCTTTATGATCAAACAATTCAATGCTTTCTTCCGTTGGAAATATATAACTTGGTCTTTCATATGCAAGTGCAGGAGTCTTGTTCTTTTTATATTTACGATTTGTTTCTGTTTCAATCAACGTTGAATAAGTATGATCTAAAAAATCTTCCAAGTTGTAAGAAGGTTTTGTAAATTTGTCTTGAAAGATCTTTGCTAAAGTTGCAACATTAGGGAAATAATGGTTTTGTAAGGTCTAAATTAAAATTAAAACAGGGCATAGGTTATATAAAATTAATACGTTATTACACAAATAAAGTTTATTATTATTAAAATAATTACTTTCATCTCCCACAGAGAACTTGCAATCGCGTTACTCTTCATAGGATCTGGCTCATCAAAATTGTAAGGATCTGAATGATTTGAAGCATTAATATCTGAACCTAAAAATGAGTTTGTAATTAAAAGAAATAAACAAATTTATATTAAATCATCATAATAAATTTATTAATTCTACTTGTAGATACTTACTATTTGTTCCTAATTTATAGACCTGTTCACTTGAACGATGTATTAAAACCATACAGCTTGGATGCCGTCTAATTAAATTATAAATCAAAGGTATCAATATTACAATGCCATGTGGTGGAGATGTCAATGAAAGTCGTGACATTCTTTTGATGAATGCCGCAACTAATTGAACAGGAAGATGACTGAAAAATATAGAAAGATAAATTAGGCATTTATTTTTTTTTTAAAAAAAAACTTTTGAATACAAACCGAACAAAATATAATTAATACACACGTGGATGCAAGAAAAAGGTCAGCCAGTCGGAAAAACCTTGAACGATATTTTACATGCATCAAATTACGATCGAATAAATTATATAGTTTCGTATAAAAGTCTGGGTAATCCCTATAAGTAGACAATAAATAAGTATCATGTTAATGATTAAAAGAGAATTTCTAATTTATTTAATAAATAACTTACAGATTATGTTCACTTATAAGAGTAAAAAGACCATTAAGTGCCAAAAGACTAATAACGCCACCTTTATATGTATATAGATAAAAAAATTTTTCATAAAATAATTAAATAGGATGAAGAATTAAAGGGGAATTGGCATTTAAAAGCTCGAGGAACTGTAAAAGCTCAACAAGCGGTAATATCGAAAGGAAATAATTCAGTTAAATAACAGCTACAATTGTATTTAGTTCCTCTCAAAGCTTTTCCCAAACAATTAAGAAGGACATTAAACTACACAAGGAGTAAGCTAATTGGGAAATTGACGTTACTTCACTACGTCGTTATAAGTTATAAAGCACTTAAAGCTTCTTAATACAGTACCAGCATTATATGATTCGGTTAAGTAATCCATTAATAAAGTAGGCTGTAGCATATGAGGAATTATCTTTCTATGCATGATTAAAAGGATTTTCCTGTATGATTCTTGTGTCATTGGAAGTTTCATTAATGCTATCCAACAATCAGAAAACACTCGTCTATGTTCTGATAATCGAAGCAATATAGATTTTTTAATTTTCTTATCGGAAGCTTCTTCTTGAGATTCCTTGGCTTCCTTTGTCTGCTGATTTTCAAAATCTTCATCGAATTCAAAATCATCAAAAGACATATGATCAAAATCATCTTCATGATCATCGTTTCCATGCTTATTTTCCAATGATTCTGAAAAATGACTGTGAGGTGCAGGATGTCCTATCCAAAACTCATCAAATTCCGATGCATTAGTTGGCATGGTTCGTAAATTTTCAAGTATTGAAAAAGTGTTTTCCATCAAATTATTTAACTTATTATCGTCAGATCTTCCATCTAATCTTTTTTTCTAAATTCAAAAAAAATAAATGGTAATTATACAAACCATTCTAGATGTAATCTATATGATTAATCATATTCCGCAAATGTACCTTAGAAACAGGACCGGATTTATCTTTTGCTTTACCACTGTCTAAGGCGAAATTAATGATTTTCCTATAATATATTACACACGCAATAAAAGGGATAACAAAATATATACATAAACATAAATATATATATATATATATATATATATATTTTTTAAAAAAAAAAGATGATAACAAAAAAAATAAATTACACTATATATATTACTTACGCGGCATTTTTTAAAAAGTAAAACCTCAAATCATCATAAATGTTCCAATATTTTTCAACGAATTCATTTTTTAACGGTTCACTGAAATTTTCATTATCAATGAGCCCTTCAACGACATGATAAAAATGATTATTGGAAAATTGATGTGTACCAGATGATGAAGAATGATACATGGACTCAATTTTAAGTAGGTCCAATAAAATATTTAATGATGGAATCTTTTTTGTTACCATTAAACAAAGTATGTTAATCATCGAAATTATTTATGATTAACACCAATTAAAGTAAAACAATTAAAACACCTGTAAACCTGGCTCTTCATTTCCTAGTAAACTACATAATGTATTGACATATTGAATATATTTATCTCGAAGCCAAATTTTTATCAGTCCTTCTTTATCATTTTCAGGACCCTTAGGTTTTTGTAAATCACCTTTAGAAAGTAGAGGCGTAAAGGACCGATATAATGCATATATTGCTGTATGAATTACTTTAGAGGAATCATTCTGTCAATGAAAAAAAAAATCTTTTAAGTTTATTTATTCAAAAATTTATATTTATTTACTTGTCTTTTTACCTTAGTATATTCAAGTAATGTAACTATGTTGTTATAGCTAGATTTTCTAATTGAAATGTCCTGTTCCAATCCTTTAATTTGTGCTAACTGTTCTCGTTCGAGTTCTGATTCTTTTCTTAAAGTCTGTTTGGCAACAAACTATTATTTAACTTGGCTTTATAAAACTAAAAATTTTAAAAAAAATATATATAAACTTGCAGAATTTCTGGTTTCTTCGACCGTTTTTCGTTTTTTCCCCTTGAAGGACATTTTTTTTATTTTTTAACAAATTTTAGCGATAATCTTTTAATTGTTTAAAACCAATCAGAATCCTGTTTCACATTATGCGTTGATTTTTTGATATAAATTTTTTTTTTTTTTTTTTAGAGGAAATAAATAAATATAAATAAAATAAAAAAATATAAAAAATAGATAATATATATAGATAAATCAAATAATATTAATAATATTCTAAAAGCAAAAAAAAAAAATTGGAGAGACAAAAATATATTTTATAATAATAATTTTTTTTTCCTTTTTTTTTTTTTTTTTTTTTTTTGGTTGTTTTGTGTAAAAACAAATAAGATAAATACAAAGGAAACTAATATATATGTATTTTTTTTTACATACAGTATCTCTCCGCAAGCAAAATTGAGTGATCGTTTACTCAACGAAAGAAATCCATACTACTATATACTACACTATTTTAAAGTAATAATTTTTAAGACAAGAAAACAAAGAAGCCACTAAGCAGAAAAAGTCATAAGCCCTCCCATTATCCAGCATGTATATGTTATAAGGAAACGGAAAAAAAAAACGGAAATTGATGAATATATGAATTCGAAATTAATGTTTATATATTTTATGGATGTTCGGGAATGAGACGGGAATGTTATGAGGTTTAATTAAGTCGAAATAAATGAAAGATTTGTGATGATGGAATCCGAAAGGGCATATTTTGCACAACGTTGAGAAAGAACTTGCTAGTAATTTCTTTATTTCTCCTTTGATTTAGATACTAGACAAAAAAAAGGAAAAAAAAAAAAACTTGTATGAGGCAAAGTAAAAAATATTTCGTGCATGTTTAAATCAAAGAATACAAAAATCATACACAATTTGCCTACATATGAAGGCAAATGGAAATCATTCCTGAGGGTTTTCCTCTCCACCACTTGTACTTGTACTGGCTGCACTATTTGTCCTAGGAATAATATATGGACTGCGCAATGTCTTACCATGTAAGGCATTCTTAAGGACACGTATCGCAAAGACTGTTAATCCAATTTGTGTCCAATCTTCGTTTGTTAGTGCACGTAAATCGCCAACAGTCATAACGTCCTGACTTTTTAACTTCTCCGACCAATCGTTTGCTTTATCCACGTCTCGGTTGATTGCAATTGCAACGTCACAAACAAATTGGTTAATCGGAGTTTTATCCGGATATTCTGTAATTAAAACATAATCATAAATAACGTGATGAAAGTGAACTTACAATAGCAATAATCTCACTTTTGATTAGAAGACATGTTCCTAAGAAAACTTCCATATAAATAAATATAGAACTAACCTTTGGCTGGAATTGTATCTTCATAATCGGACCAATCATGTGGTTGGCCAGAAATTGAATTCTTTCGTGGCGACTCGGTTGGCATTATTGTTGGTTGTACAGGATATGATTGCGTAATGGTTCCATTAGGACTGTCACGTTCCAAATTAATTGGTGAAGGAGATGGACCATGAGAAGACTTATGAGGTGTCAAATGTGGCGACATTCCACCGTGGCTTGGCCACGGTGTTTTATGTTCTTCTTTATTTGGATCGTCTTCATTTGATTGCTTGCTGATGTCCCGTAAAATACGATTTATTTCATGAGTAATCAATTGTTGGTACTTCTCTGGAAGCACTTGTTCCTCTATCTGTATTAAAGTTTTTGTAATAAAAAAATTAGAGCCTTATGTTTATATGTATGGATATAATTTATTTACCATTTCGTTAACCACTTCTTCTGCTGTGTCTCTTTCCACGTTGAACTCAAATTTCACCGATAGCTTATCCATTCCTTTAAATACGACTTGTAATGTTAACTGAGTTTTATTATCGTCTGCTTTAATTAACACCACTTCTGGTTCGACAGTGAGGAAAGGATGATCCATTATTTGTTGTGCAGTGAATCTTAATAATTCAAAATGGATAATGACTATGTTAATCATATGATTGAGTGAATATTCAATAAACAAGAATAATGAAATATAAATTTCTTTGAAAAGGGGGGAAAAAATCTAATTCCGACCTCTCATTTTCCGCAGCTAAACAATTGTTTATCAAATCGAGAACTTCGGAGTCTTGTACTTTTTTTAAGCTTTCCGGTTTAGTACCCTTTGAATATCATAAGAGACAATTTTGAAATTAAAATATATATAAAATGAAACGAATAAAGAATAATTATTGATTAATTATATATTACCTGAGAAACTTTTTTATAAATCTGTGCAGCATTCTTACATTCCCCGTAAGGGTATTCGCCAGTAACCATTTCTAGAAGACACATGCCAAACGCATAGATATCGACTTTTTCGTTATAACCTTTTTCTTCGTACATTTCAGGTGCCATGAACTCGGGAGTTCCTACATTTTAATTTATAATTTACGAACAATAAGTCGCAACAATCATTTAGATCGCCGAGTGAAGAGGTACCGGGTACCAATATATGTAAAACCACGATAGCAAACCCGGCTGGGATGATGTTACTGCATACCGATGACGGTATACTTTTTTCCCAACTTCATCTTGGCGGTTCCCATGTCACCAATTTTAACTTCACCGTGTGCGCCATTGATGAAGATGTTATCACATTTGATGTCGCGGTGAATGATAGGTGGATTATGTGAATGAAGGTATATCAGCCCTTTAAGTATTTGACGAGACCATCGTTTAACTATTTTCATATTCGGCAATGAAAGTTTTCGAATGTATCTAAATAGATTAATGAGTATGTATATATATAATTAAAAGAATAACGGTAATTTTTATTCTCTAACTAATAAAAATATATATGTGTGTATATATTCGTTATTGTTTTAAAATAATAATATTCGATAAAATATCACCGTTAATTCCTGATTATTTCATAAAATGAAACAAAGAAAGAACAACTCACTCCCGCAACGTCCCTGAAGTCATTAATTCTGTAACAAAAATAAACTCAGCATCTTTGTACCAACAATCATGAAAATTAATAATATTAGGATGTCGAACTTGTTTTAATATTTTAATTTCTTGGCTCAAGTCATTGAATTCTGCTCTTGTGGTCTATAACACAATTAAGTAAGCAAGGTAAAAAAACATAAGTAATTTTGAACCGTGATTCATTTAGTGCTGGGCGCGTCTTACTTGAAAGCAGTTCCACGCGACTTCATAACCTTCTTCACGATCTATAGCTTTATATACAACTTTATAAGCGCCCTTTCCTAAAATTGTATTTAACTAGATAGAATATGAAGTCATGATAAAGAATTGTTTAGCGGTCAATGTTCAAATTAAATATATATATATATATATAAAAAGAAATCATTGGCTTTAAAAAACAAAAAAAGATCTTCAATTGGCACTTTGTTACCTTAGCATATCTTAAGTTTGGACTTTCTTCAATGACAACTTCGCGATCCACGATCTCATTTGGTGGTTGCGAGTAAGAATTTACATTGTATTGAGTATCTGCGTGGTGAGGGTAAACATCAGAATGCATTCTTGTGTATAAATCAGCGCCGACGCTAAAGTCCGTGTTCACTCTTTGGTAAACTAAATCAGTGTTGTTAATATCAGCGGAATTTCCATTCTGATATTGGATGTGCTCTTCTTCAAAAGGTGTAGATAGAGGGCTTCCATTGTTTTCGGGATGATGGTGGTCCGCCATATATAAAATCTTTCACAATATATTCTTCAAGAGTGTAGTAAAATTCCGAATAAAGGGATGCTACTGGTGTAAATTCGTTAATGTTAGCCTGTAAAGATTTATCGGGTCAGGCGTTAGATAAATTAATTTTCTAAATTCTTTTTGTTTTTCAAAAGAAAAAAATTTGAAAATCTCGGTTTTTTCGTTCTAAACCATTGAAAATTCCGAAATAGATTAAACTCTAGCAGTGATATCACTATTGAAAAAAAAAATATAATCAATATATCCATATGATCAAAACAAAAAGAGTAAGGTTTTTAAACGCCATTTCAAACCGCCACATTTTTGAAATCAGACCATTCGTGACGTTGCTTAAAGATACCTCATCCATAAATGGCAGTATTCCCGGGTCTTTTACTATAATTAGAAATGCAGTCCTTTTTGCATGGGGGTCTTCAAGTTCGATAATGATTCGTACAGTTTTGCATCGTGAAATTTAATTTAAACTGAATTAACTGAAATTGTAATTAAAAAAGGAATGATCAAAGGTGCCCGCATCATCCATTGTCAATGCTTTACGGTTTATGTATAAGTCTAATTAATTATGCAAGCTATTTCAAAACAAATAATTTATACGATTAGCACAAACATTATTCCCTGTTACATCACGTGTAACAAAGATCATTAGATAATATTTTTATTAGATTTTTTTCGGATCATTATAATGAGTTTGTTTAAAAATTGTGATAATTTTTTACTTCATTTCAATTATATAATTTAAAATATTATTAATATATATTAATTTTTTTTTTGTTTATTTTATTGATTTTTATTTATTATTGAATTAATAAATTATAATGAGTAATATTAATAAATTTTAGTATTAAATTTTAATAATTACAAATTAATAAATGCAAATGTTCTAAATATAAATAAAGAAATTTCTTTTAATATACAATAATTTTATTTTTCTTATGATTACTAATATTTATATATTGATTAAATACAAATCCTTTCTTTAATCAATAACTATTTATTAAAAAATTACAATATATTAAAATTTTTTAATTAAAAATATTTTAATATATTATATTTTTTTTTATGCTAATAAAGTTAAAATTTTATAAAAAATAATTACAAAATCTATTAATATATTAAGTTTATATAATCATAAATATAATATAACTTTAATTCAATATATTTATTTAATAAAATTACTGTATGCTACTGCATACAGTACCTAGGGTCTTAATCATAAATGTGATTTTTCAAATTGAATAATACCTATAGATACTAAATGAGGAACTGGGTACTATTTTAAGGGAGATACAATATACAGGTGATACTGTATATTGAGGTTACAATTACACAACTTTAATAAATAAATATCAAAAAAAAATTAATTTTACTTTCTTTCTTCAATACAGCTTCACAAATATTGAGGAAAACTTAATAATTTTCCTCACTTTATATAAAAATTATGAAAAACGTTTAAGTAAATAGGAAAAGTTAATATTGAAGACATAATGCTATGCTCAAGTATTAATCAATTTTCACAAAGTTTAGCTTTGAAAAGTATCTGGATACTATTTGTGATTAGGTCAATATTGTCAACAGAAGAAATTGCAATTTCAAATATCACGTGAGATATGTCAATCAATAATGATCTCACGTTAGATGATGTCACTGCTGGAGTTTAATCTATTTCGGAATTTTCAATGGTTTAGAACGAAAAAACCGA
>CAJVPQ010003504.1:0-11038 GCA_910591825.1 Funneliformis caledonium
AAATTTATTTTAAAATATTTGAAAAAAAATGTTTTAGATTTAAATTAAAAGAATAATTAAAGTAAAAAAAATAAATAATCAAAATAAATAAAAAATAAAAAGAAATTAATTTGCTTTAATTAATTGAATTAAATTTTATTAAATCAGATCATAAATCAGATTTAATTTTAAAAATCTATTGAATATTTTTAAAAAAATATTATGTAATTATTATAAAAGTATTATTATTAAATAATAATGATCATTTATAAATTAATTAAAAATTAATTAATTAATTATATATATATTTTTTTGTAAAAAAAAAGAAAATTACTAAAAAAAATTAAATGTAAAATCTGAATTTATTTATTAAAAAAATAATATTTAATTTATAAAATACAAAAAAATTTTTCTTGGTAATTTCCTTCTTTTTATTGTAAAGATTCATCTTATTAAACTATTAAAGTTTCTTTAAAATAAAAAATGATTATTTAATATATAGGAAATAGTGTATATTGAAAATTATCAAAAAATTGAAAAAAATGCTTTATAGAAAATAAAACAAATTTAATACAGTACATTTAATTATTTTTATTTCATTATAGATAAATCTTAATAGTATTTTATGTAAATTACATATAAATAAAAATTTTAATGTATTTGATTTTTTTAAACTTTTTATTATTAAAAATAATGTTAATTTATTAATATATAAATTTTTAAAAAATTTGATAGAAAATTTAAAACAAATTAGGTTTAATTTTTATTTTAAAAAAATTATGTTGAAATTTACTATAGCAATATTATTTTTAAATAAGAGTTTTACTTGTACAACTATATTTTAAGAATACCATATTTATAACCTTTTAAAAATCAAAAATGATGTTATTTTAAAATAACTGATATATTAAAGAAATTTGATGCAACAAGTATCTTTTCTATTTCAACTTATATTTTAACTTTATTGTGCTTTTTCAATATCTATATATTTAACATTAAGTTCGGAGTTAGTCATAAATATAAATGGCTATTCGTCACCTCTGCGTTTCGTTTTTAACAAATAATTTTATTGGTCACCCTTATGTTTCACGTAAACCATTCATATTTTGAATTGGTTTTTCGAAAAAGGAAAAAAAAAGAGCCAAAAATAAATAAGTTTCAGGGAGGGAAGTTACTCAATTCCCTTGTTTTAAAATAATGATAATATCACTTTTTTGGATATTTTAATATTTTATTTATAACTGTGTAACCCTAAGTTCCCCGTTTATTTAATCTTATCTTTAGATCCTTCAGGTGGTAGCTTGAAACCACGTGCCTCCAGTTTTAATAAATCAAGTAATCAATAATTAATTTTGCTTTTTAATTTTATTTTATTTTTTTTCAAGGATACGATCACATTCTCTTGGAAAGCGATTGCTATAATTACTTACTATTTTTGAGAAACGCGTGAACTTACTTAGTCGGTAAATATTTTATCAAATTTTATTTATACATTTGAATTGATGATGATGATGATCAAAAATTCATTGATTTGAATTTCCAATTTCAAAAGAACTCCAAAAACGGGTACATCGTCTCGTTATTCGCGCATCACGTGCTCTGATCACAAAATTGTTTCATCACCGAAAACGATCTCTCGTCCTAAAAATAACCTAATGTTGCAATCTCGGAGTTATGAATCATGACGCGTAATTGCAAAAAAGTAAGATAATAGCCGCCACACAAAAGGAACATGGCGTGCAATTACATGTGGCGTTCATCACGGATTTTCTGATTTTACACCCGTTTCTTCTTTTGAAACAATGAAAAAAAGGAAATTTGTTTATCGTAAATCCGTGTTCTGGCCTTTCATTGAAACTTTTCTATATTTCACTGAATTGGTAGTTTATCTCGGAGAATTTTCTCCTGCATCACAAGAAACATTTTTGGTGTTTATTTTTAGATGATAAGAACCAAAATATGACACCATGAATGCATTAAAACAAGAATTTAAGTATGCGGGTCATTATCAAAAACAATCGTATATTCGTTCATTAATTGTGACATAAATCTATTGTTTTTTTCGGTACATAATTTTTTTTTTTTTTTTACCGCCAAAATCTATTTATCAAATTTTTTTAATTCAAGGTGCCGCAGTTATTTCTAATTGCAGAAACAAAAAAATACCTTTTTTAAATTTTTTTTTTAATTTTTTTTTTTTATGCATTGAACCAATCATTTTAACTGTAAATTTCAACATCACATTAAGGATCGTCACAATAAATGCTTATAATTTCTCTGAGATTTCTCAGAGATGTTTGACGATCAAATGCCAAGAAATGGAAA
The DNA here is from genome assembly GCA_910591825.1 of Funneliformis caledonium. Classification (NCBI taxonomy): domain Eukaryota; kingdom Fungi; phylum Glomeromycota; class Glomeromycetes; order Glomerales; family Glomeraceae; genus Funneliformis; species Funneliformis caledonium. The sequence continues at coordinate 2,305 of CAJVPQ010003504.1, forward strand.
TTTCCAACCTTCTAAAATCAATAATTTTATCATATAATATTACTCAATTTGGGAGAACATAACAATTTTTTTATCATTTTTATGTGACAATATACAAATTGTGTACCACCGGCTAAACTCAATTTTTTATGACACCAATGAAATTTTAGGGAGAACAATGTTCATGAAACTTTGTGATGAATAAAAATGGGCGATCACAACCCAAATATATTTCATTACCAAATAGGTAAAAACCTTCAGGGTTCATTGACCAAGGCAATGTAAAAAAAGATCTTTCTTTTGTTTTTTTATTTAGCAACACCTTCGATCATTTACTTAATTGTCATTTCTAAAAAAGTAATCGAATTTCAAGCGCATACATCATCAAATGTTCTTAACGCGAGCATTAAAATCGTGTTTGCCTCAACTCCGTCATCTCCATTGATTTTGGTTACTTTTGAAAAAAAATTATTTGTTCAAAAGATTGTTATTGTTGTAATTTAGCGATTACTTAATCCGTACAGTTATACATGTGTCAGGAACAAATTAGAAATCAAGAGAATTTGAACACGTAAGTTCAGCAAAAATGGCACAGTTTAAATATGACAAATATGGCAAGTTCGTCAAAGAGACGATATTCCGGTCATGTGTCAATAATAATAAATTGATGTGTTATGTAATTTATCAAAAATATATATATATCATATAAAAGTGATAAAAGTGATATATCGATTTTAAAGTAAAAGTATAAATAATTTATATTACCCGGTAAAAGGGAATTCATTAGAGAAGTACGAAGAAAATCCATCAGCCTTATAAGCTGACATTGTAATTGTCTTGTTAATTTGACAAAATGTTAATGTATCATATACGTCCGGATATTTGATCCAATCCTTATAAATAAGCTTTTTGCAACATGAGCAAAATTTTGAGAAATCATCGCTTCTAGTTGCATGCTTTAACTGTTAATACACCATTTTAGTTTGTTTTTTTCACTTAAATCATCCGAAACCAAAGACCCTCTTTTTATTCGCTTCCGATAAAGAAATGGTGTATAACCAGCAGCAACGAGGATACCACGTTTTTTACGCGAATGAAGGTTATGATAGGACAAGCTCTATCTATACCGTTTCGTCTAATGTTTCCATGATTCCGCCGTCGCCACCGGAACCAAACGTACCGATTCGCATCGATACTTACGAAAGGGATGAACTAATTGTATATTCTTCGAACTACAAGTTCACCCTTGGAATCGAAGAACTCATTGTTAACTCTACCACTTCTCGGAGAGCAACCCAAGGTAAAAGATCCGAACCGCCACGTCCTCAAAACTCTTATATACTTTATTTGAGAGATACAACCGCAAGGATCAAAAACGACCCGGAGTTTATCAAGGAACCCATAAAAAGGATGACAAATGTCATAAGCGAAATGTGGAAAAATGAGCCACAAAGCGTCAAAGACGTATTTGAAGCATTGGCCAACCTGGCGAGGAAACGACACTTGAAAAATTATCTGGGTTACCAATACAAACCGAGAAAATCAATGAAAAAAAAATCTGTCAATGAACAAACCCTTCTTTCGACAAGCATTCCCCCTACCCCTGCGACTTCGGTATCTAGTTCACCGACATTACAAAACCTAGATTTGAATAGCATATTTGATTTGGATTCATACTACGACAATTCAAGTCATGATTCACATGTCAATTACGTCAGCCCATTAGCTGTTCATAAAGATCCTTCGAACGCTTTTTAATCCGTGATCACCTTTCGATACCCTCTCACATTGCATTCGGTCAAAATTTATTGTTTTTTCTTTTTTTTTAAGATTTAAGTTTCGATTATTTAAGATTTTTTTATGCGTTACCTTCCTTTTAAGAACATAAGCAAAAGCACATTTACGAGAGAAGAGAAATTTTTTTTTTTTTTATTTTCCCCCGATAAAAATATGCAAAGATTTATTTATTTTTTTTTTTTTATAATAATAAAATATATGCGCATTTATGAAACAAATATGTTGTTTTTGTGAAAGCTAAAAAACTTTTTTTTCTGTGCGAGGTGATTTACCTTAATAATCCGAAACAGTACGTGTGATTCAATGTGATACCATCGATTTTGTCCATAAGTAAAGATAAAAAGCGCATTCATTCCCAAAAAATATGAAAAAAAAGGTTAATTAAAAAAATAAAAAAAGAATCAATAAAAAAACCTAGAAGTCGCATGACACAATGTAATCATAATAATCGAATCCTTAAAAAGAAAATGGGATTCCTAAAAGAAAAAGGTTTTTTTATATTATGCAAAATGTATTAACAGTATTATGCAAATCTCCCAAAAAAATCACAAAAGCTTTTTTTTACTGCGTTACAGAAAATAGACAAAAGAAAAAAAAATACGATTTTTCTATAAATGTATCCCAAGAGTTCACCTAAATTGCACCGTTCAATTTTGGAGTTTGGATTCTTATAAAATAGAAAGAAATTCAAAAAAAATCTCCAAGAAAAATTTCAAAAACTTTTTTTTTTCTCTCAACTCAAATTCAAAAATGACTAGATCCAAATTAAACAACCCAATTAACCAACACCAAGGGTTTCACGTCTTTGAGGTTAATCAAGGCGGTAAATCCAACTTTGTCAGTTCAAACAACGAACTGGCACCCCCAAATCCCAACAGAACGATTTCTCTTGGTAACACTTTAGACGATTATCAAATCGTTTCCAATTCGAACTATCCCTTCGCCCTCCCCCTAAGAGTTCTCATTGAAAATTCCAGTGAAACTCGCCGTGCAAAGAGGCAAGCAAAGAAGGGCATTTGTAAACCCCCGCGGCCTCAAAATTCGTTTATGTTATACCGTAGGCATTTGAGCGCAAAATTTAAGGCTGAGAAAATGAAAGCAGCGGACCGTTCAAAGGATTTTGCCACCATGTGGAGAGAAGAGACTGAAGAGGTGAAAGTCCTCTTTACCGCTCTTGCCAGGATAGCAACGGAACGACATAATGCGTTATACGAAGATTACAAGTATCGTCCGAACACTGCAAGAACAACAAAAGTAAAAGGCAGTAAAAAACAGGAACAAAAAAGTCAAGAATGACGATGATTCCGATACTGATTTCATCCAAACGTCTGATTCTGAATTCGCTACCAATTCAGAACAGTCTTCACCGGGTTCCTCCTTTCTCGACGATCCTCGTTTCCCCATCGATGATTCTTCACCAACGAATTCTTTTCCCAACTTGGCCGATTACACCGATTCCTCTTTTCTCGAAAATCCTTATTTCCCCATCGATGATTCTTTAACAACGAATTCTTTTCCCAACTTGGCCGATTACACCGATTCCTCTTTTCTCGAAAATCCTTATTTCCCCATCGATGATTCTTTACCAACGAATTCTTTTCCAAACTTGGCCGATTGCACCGATAATAATACCGTTTATCCGTACACCTTTGAACAACTTCTTCTTCTTCAATATTTTGACCAAGATCAATATACCAACGAAGAACCACCGTCCTCTGCTGAAGTGGAACCTTTTCAAGATATTACGTATCTTGAAGATACATATTTGTCGTTTCTTCCAGAAGAGGATCGTGAAATTGTCGCCAGAAATCCTCTCTCACAACCAGAAGTTCCTTTCTTTGATATGGAACAAACCATACATCCTCTCTCACAAAATTCAGAATTTGATCAAACCGAGTTCATTTAAAATTTGATTTCGTTCAATAGTTAAACGATAGTTGTATTTTTGTTTTTTTTTAAAAAAAAAAGAGAATTTAAAAATATAAACGAAAATGAAAAAAAAAAAAAAAGAATTTAAAATATAAACGATAGTATATATAGTAAAATTTACAAAAAAAAAAAAAAAAAAGAAAAAAAAAAAAAGAAAGAGAATTTAAGACAATTAAGAATTTTATTTTTTTTATTTACCCTTAAGATTTATGCTTTAAGATTTTATTTTTTTCATTCCATTCAATTAAGATTCATTTTTTTTATGCCTTAAGAATTCCTTCCATTAAATTTTTTTTATGCCTTACCAAGATTTCAACAAAGATTTTCCTATCCTTAAGATTTTAGTTTAAGATTATTAGAAAATACGAAAAAAAAAAAAATTTATAAAGCTTTCCAAGATAAATGCATATAATAAAAAATTCAATTAATCTAAAAATGGTATTTTATTTTCAATGACATTTGTATAATGCAGTAAAGATGAAATCTTCGATAAATTTATTCCTAAATTAAAGCTAGTTCGTTTACTTCAACTTAAAAGCGATTTCGTTTTAGGAAACAGTTCATAAACGACACTTCATGTTATCGCACGTTTATGCAAGGTATATCAAACGAGCCATGAGCGTTCTCCATGTTACAGCGGTCCTTATCCAAGAACCGGAAAAACTTCATTTTCATCATAATAGCATTCAATAAATACAAATATGGACATTGATGAAAAAGTTTGTAACATCATCACCCTTCTTTATTTAAAGTAAACAATAAGCACGGATCCTTTTTTTTTTTTTTATTTTGAAACCCAAACGACGCGCCACCGCATGCGCGAGTTACAAAAACTATAAGGCGCCCATTAGGATCTCTTTAGTATATATTTGTACATATTACATATATTACAATATTCTATAAAGCATCCGCGTACTTTATTGTTAAAAAAAAAAAAAAAAAAAACTATAATTAAAAAGTATTAAATTTCTGTTGGTTAAGCTTTTTTAATGAGGTAAAGCATCTCTTTCATAAAAAGAGTTTTTCCAGATCTTGCATAAATTGTGCTACTGCTAAAATAAAATTGTTTCATATAATAATTAAGTTTCCAAATCAATATCTTCGGAATCGGCGGAGAATGGCAAATAATTCAAATTTCCTTTTTTCATCAAAAAAGAAAAAAAAAAAAATCTTTCAGAAAAGGAGGTATTTTATTGTAAGTAAAACAATTTAAATGTGATATTTTCGAATATAAAAGTTACTTTAAAATTTTTCATATGAAAGGGGAGAGATATATATATAAAAAAAAAAAAATTTGCTTTTGCGCACAAAAATAATAATAGTAAATCTGATTACATAAAAAAATTATGGGTTTCACAAAGAGCTGCGCGTTCGGAAAAACTCAATTTAATTATCTTTTGTTCAAATTTAGTATCATCAAATAAAATAAAGGTAATTTTCCTATATAAATGCTTTCTCATCGACTTGTAAGAATCTTTGATAGATCCTCGTTTTTGTTGTTCGTTATAAATATCTTTTTAGTCTAAATATCCTTATTCCTTCCAATGTTAATGAAATATGGCTAAAAAATCTAAACAACAACAATTACAAGGATATCACGTTTTTAACGTGAACGCCTATATCGGTTCGAAAATCCCCCCATCACCACCACAACCGAATAGGTCCATTCGCATTGGGAAAGAAGTCATTAGCGACGAAGAATTGGTTCGCTCATCAAGGTATCACTTCAACCTTGACATTGACATTCTCTTGTCTAATTCAAATACGACTAGGAAAGCCATTTATGATAGGAAAAGAGGAATCTTTAGACCACCACGACCTCAAAATGCCTTCATGCTATATCGTAGAGATAAGTCATCCGGTCCCGAATTTTTCGGACTAAAATCGTCCGAAGCATCAACGATTATTGGTATTATGTGGAGGGGCGAATCGAAGGAGGTCAGAAGTCTATTTGACGCCTTGGCAAGGTTGGCCGAAAAAAAGCATTCCGAAAAACACAATAATTATAGGTATGAACCCAGAAAACCGTCTGGTCTACCTAAATCAAGGAAAAAGATAATGGAAAGTAATGATAAGAATTCTACTGTCAAGGTCACCAATTCAACTCCATTACCTATCGAGGTTAATAACCATATTGACGGTTCTGTTGAGTTAAATCAACATCTTTACCTCCAATACCCCCAACCATCCTTAAATCCATGTTTTTATGACTACATTCCCATCAAGTTCGACGATAAAAAAGTTAACGTAACGGAAGTTCCTTCCCAAACATATAATGAAAATTATTTCGATTATTCTGAATATCTTAATCTAGATATCTGCGAAAGTGACTCATAAGCTGTTTTACTGAGACTTTACAATTTACACCTTTTTTTACCTTTAAGATTTAATTAAGTTCTCTTTAAGATTTTATTAAGAATTTTCACCAACTAAAAATAACATAATTAAGAAAATTAAGAAATACTTTTAAGATATATATTCTTTTTTTTTTTTTTTTTAAAAAAAAAAAGATAAATGCGATGGCGACTTTTCTGATGTTGTAATATAATAAATCCTAAAAAAGGCAAGGCACGGTAATACATTATCATTCCACGAATTCCCCTGTCACATTTCAAAAATATCTCTTTAAATGTCCCATTCCCAAGAATCACAACTTCATAATTGTGTCTTATTAAATTCACTCTTTTATATTTAATGTTAATATGTATCAATATATTACTTTAACAAATTTTTATATTTACGTTCTCTTCATCTTTTCATTGTATTAATTTCTAAATAAAAAAAAAAACCAAGTAAATTTAAGTTATAAATAATTCGAGTGATTGTGATATTACAGGAAAATATTCAGATTATAGGAATTTTTTTTTTTAGATTGTGATGTTAAAACACAAAATAACCAAATATAGGACAACAAGAACAAAAAACAATAGCAATGATTTGTTACACGGGTTACACGCATCATTTATATTTTCTATTTTATGCTGCGGTATTATCTCATTAAAACGCATTAATTAACATCCAAAGTTATCTTCCTTGTAAAAATATATTTGAGAAAAAAAAAGTTTAATTTCTCCTCAAATGTCTCATTTTTATTTTTTTAAATAGACAAAGCTTTTGTTTTTTTTTGTCACACAACTGAGAGCCTTCATTATATATAATACACAAAGCTTTATTTTTCCTTTTTTTTCCTTTTGGCACAAGGTTTATTTTTTTTTTTCTTAAAAAAAAAACTCAAAGGTAGTTTAAACAAAAAACAGTTTCTTTATTACAAACTGACTGAAATATTTTAAAATATGGAAGCTCAATTTCAAGTACTTCGCTTTGGAAACGAAAAGTCCGATGAAGAAATTGTCTACGGTTCAAGCTATCCATTCGTTCGTAATATAGAAACCCTTATAATGAATTCAACTGAGACCCGAAGTGCGAAGAAGAACAGGAAGAAAAAAATAATCGGATCCCCCCCACGACCCCAGAATTCGTGGATTATTTATAGGAGAGATACAAGTGCTAAACCAGAATTTAAAGGAAGAACGCCCCAATTTATTTCAGCTGAAATTGAAAAGCTATGGAAAAATGAGAGTAAGGAGGTGAAGGAATTGTTTAAAGCATTATCAAGATTAGCGTTGAAAAAACACCTCGAAAATTATGGTAAAAATTATAAATATAGCCCAAAGGCCAAAAAAATTAAAAAAATTAAAGCAGGACAAAGACAAGATAATAATAAACCAAAGTCCAAAAAAAATCAAAAAGCAAGACCAAGACAAGATGACACAAATCTTGAATTAACTTCACCTCCCACTTCATCTGACGTTAACTCTGAGTTTAGTCCGTCCAATTTTGGATCTCCTTCTTTTATGGAAATGGATTTTGAATCACCACTTTTATCTGACGTCAATCTTGAATCTCCTCTTACAACCGACTGTAATCCTCAAGAACTGGATTCTCCATTTCCAACCGACTTCAATTCTCAATCTTCATACTTATCCGCCGACATTCCATTTGATTTTGTATTGAATTCCCCATACGAAGATCCTCAGCTTATGATAGACGTTTCGCCGCAAACTTCTGGATATGAATATTCTTATTCGTTGAATGATATGAATATGATGGGTGCCGCGAATTTCGCACCGTTGAATTCCATTGCTCAAAATAATATACCATATGGATATGTTCCCGAAGGTAATTAATTTAATAAGACTGATATTCATCAAATATTCCTTTTCACAATTACAAATTTTTTTTTCATTTATAGACAACGTTTTACCATTAGACCCAACAAATTATGATAACACAACTTTTCCACCACCACAACCTGATATATCGCAACTGATTAGTCAGTTGTCCGACGAGGAGTGTGCTTTGCTTTTGGAGTACTTAAAATCCGATGGACACATTTCCGAAGAAATATCACCTAATCAATCCGACTTCAATTTACTCATTCCTCATTCCATCTTTTTTGATTTACAAGATTCTAGATCTCTACAATAGTTATTCTGTTCACAGTCTTCGCAAAGTGTTCACCTTTAATCTGGTTGGACGATGGACCATTTATAAAACAATCAATGGTCCATCGTACAACCAGATTTAGGTGAACACTTTTGAAGACTCTGAACAAAGTACCTACCGTGTAGATCTTTTATCACCATTTACTATATTTTATTTATTATCTATTATATTTACTTTATTATATTTATTTGTTATATTTATTATTTTATTTTTATTTTAACTATCAATAAAGTTATTTATTTCCATGATTAATAAAAAGGTGAATAATGACTGATGGCCTTAAAAACATGTGAATAATTTATAACTATATATAATTTATGTGCGGAGTTAAAAGTATTATTTTAATGATTAGAACTCCGTTGATATTTGTTTTTTGGTTACGATTGAAGGGAAAAAAAAAAAGTTTTTTTTTATTAGTGATTAATGTTATATATACAGTGGCTTCCAAAAAAACGCACCACTATACTGCTTATTACTAGTCACATGTTTTACGATCAACAATAAATTTGTTTTAATTTAATAT